>WYDI02005825.1:0-10142 GCA_009867235.2 Psittacus erithacus
ATATTATTAAAAGAACCTCCAGCTGAAACTTTATCTTTAGATGGTCACTACTTACATTGCGCTGAGATGAACAAAGAGGTTCAGCTACTCTTAGATGCCTAGTCAACAGAAGGTATTTTCAGAACTGTAAACCTCAAACAAAATTTTAGGTTTTACAGCTTTAAAATGACAAAAAAAATTTGAATGGAGTCAGTAGCTGACCTTCAGGACATTGACTGCACACCCCTGTATGACCTGTGAGGGTTCATCACAAAGATAAGGGACTTTACACCAGTAATTTCATCTTTCACAATGACTACATCAGGTGACAGGAATTTCTATGTAAACGCAGAATGCTAAAACAACTCAGACCTCTGAATGCTTTTACATTTCAAAGCAATAAGAAATATTTGAACCTGAACTCTAAAATAAATAGAAATATACAGAGGAAGCAAAGAAGAATAGATTTGACTAAGTCGTTCCAGAAAAAAAAGAGCATTTTCTGATTACAATCAGCCAAAAATTATACGGAGAAGAGAGACAGAGCCAACCCTGAGCATTGAAATAAAAAGCCATAAGCAGCTGAAAATTTCTTATTGTGAATATATTCTGGTTTTCTGAACAAGCTATGGAGGATTTTACTAGGCCAAATAACAAAATTGAACATGTAAGTATGATTTGAACCTTTGTAAAAGCATCCATCATGTCTAAATTAAAGTCACTCTGACTTCACCATTATAATTCAGTGTGTCCTGCTCTTCATTACTCTTGCACATTTTGGTAACATTTTTTACAGCTTCGTTGTTTTCATTGTTTCTCTGGATCATGCAGAGATAGCCAGGTCAAACTGTTTCTTTAAGTATTCCTGCTAAATGTGCTGAAGGAAATAACTAGTGATGAAAAACAGTGAATACATCAAAATCAGTTTCCTGTAGTTAAGATTATGCGCCAAATTTAAAACTACAGCATTTGCATTACATGTTAAATCTGGTTATGCCAAATTGAAAATACTTTACAATCACTGCTGGTTTGGGGTGGTTTTTTACTAAGTTCAAAGTCATAATTTTATATTGCAGTAAATATAACTGATTATCCTAGCTAGAAAAAGATATTAGCATATATCTAATGCCCAGAATATTACACAAAGACATCATTCAGTCACTGATAAATGGTGATTAGAGTGGTGAGGCAAATGAGCAAACAAGCCATTGAAAAGTGAAATTGTCAAAATGACCTATTCCCTCTTGCTGTCCCTCCACTACCCTCTTACTCAGTGCTGCCCTGTATAAAGAGCAACCACGTTTGGCAACACGCATGCAGCCTCTCCACAGTTAATGGAATTGCATATAAACTTGTGTAAGTTTTCTTGGGTTTTAAGGTTTTATTCTGGTTTTATTTTACCCACAGCCATGTTACTTCAGTTACAATCATCAATGGTACCATAAACATGAATTTGTTACCAGATATTGCTATTTCTCATGTCTCCTGTGTCAGGCCAGGATCATTTTAGTGTATTTGGGTCTTTTCATTTTTGTATAATTAAGCTGAAATTTTAAGATCAACTGATTTTATCCTCTAGGTATTGCTATTACTAAGCAACTATATTGTAATTCCTCCTAGTAGCCCTGGTCAGTTAAGAGATTCTCACTGTGGTAGGATTTACATGGTAAAAAAAGCAGTTGCTACCCAGGAGGCCTTATAAACGAGCAGTCCGTCAGCCTTCTCTGGAACTCACCTCAGAGGTCTAACATGTAACCTGGTGACGTGAGAAGGGAAAGTTACGCAGGATCAAGAACTGTCCGCCTCCTTGCTGTTCTTTCCAGTGTTGCACCAGATTGTGTAAATTCCTGTAGGAACCCATTATTCGCAGTGAATTGCAGAGGTCTAATGCTGCATTTAAAGATATCTTGCACTTTGAAATACTGTTTCTTTGCTTTTGTTTTTGCTGGTTTTAATTTTTTTGTTGTGTAGAACAAATGCATTTACTGCGATCAAGCACAGTACATTGAACTGGTGTCTTGCCAGGTACTGTGTTATAAGTGAAACCCAGGAAATGAGTCTGCGAAGCAATTATGCATGAAATGTATTTTAAATATATTTATTCATTACTACTAATAAAAAAGCTTGTCTTTGGATGATTTTTTCATTTGTTCCAGACACTAATATTTGTAACTGTCCAAACCATAAGCATCTCCTGTTGAAAATTAAGTTCTTATGGTTATTCAGAGAAAATAATTTCAGAATAGGAAGTTGTGTCACTCTGTTTAGATAGTTACATGTAATCTCTAATATAATAAACAGCAACATCCATACACCACTTTTTTTCCCCCAGCCTAATGTTTGGCAATCATTGACACTAATGAAGTAGACCTTCCAATCACACAGCAAGTATTATCACTATTTCACGGATGAGAGAATTGAGGTAAAGAGAAACAAAGAAAGACAAATAGCTCTGAGGTCTCCTTTGCCTAGAAAAAGATTCCAAGCTCATGACTCACAGGCCTGAAATAAGATCACAGCTTCACTGTAGACTCCAAATTATTTGTAGACCTTTGTTGCCACAGAGTCAAGCATACTATAAGGTAATATGTCCATTGCAGTGGATATTCACAAGTAAGTAACACACAATTCAGGTTTCACTTGAGAACTATTTGAAATTTTCAGTGGCAAAAACACAATTCCTATTAAGTGTTGAATTTCATCCTCGTAGTATATTAGACACTGATATAACAACATGAGAGAAAAAGAAGGAAGAAAGAAAAGTCATGAAAGCCAGGAACTAATAATGCACAGTAGTGGTGCTTAGATGGTTCAGCAGTAAAGTTCGTTGATTTAGAACTCTCCATACATGTTAACAGATTAACAGACAGCATTGCCCAAAAGGTTGAAGTTCAAAAAGATGGAGAACTGGTAAAAAAAAGGTAGATGTGAACCACTTCAGGATTGTCTTAGAGCCTGGCTCAGTGGTTGGAGACACTGCACAATGAAATGTACGTACACACCACAGCTCATCCCCCATGTATTTGTATTGCTGTTCCTGCTGCAGGAACAAGCTTGAAAATCAGCTCAGCAAGTTAAAAAATATAAATGTTCTAAGAAAGTCACAGGGAGGGAAGCATACCTGAACTCCAAGAGTCCCAGGGAGCTGATGACAATTTTTAGAGATCCTGGTGGAGGTATAGGAACACTTGTAAATAACTGTGGTAACAAAAAGTACCGCATACAGGTCTATTGGCTACCAGAGCCAAAAGGTTTCTCAGTCCTTAGTGCAGCCTCAGTGCTCTGCTAGATGAGAACCTGCTGGCATAAGTTCCCACTAGCCTAGATTTTTTAGGCCAATTTTTTAATTCACATTTTCACTATCCTCATTCCCTTGCCTTCTCTGTAAAGTGGAGCAAATATTAAAGGGAATTTTGGGTTGCTTTTCTTCACTTTGATAAACTATTATTTTAATCACACTTTCATCCAATGACTCAAATATTTGTTTTATTTTTCAACCTCATCTCCTTCCAAATTGCCACAATCACCCCATACATCTCTGTTTTCTGAACACAGTAGCTGAAAGCAAGACAATCATGTCACATGTTGGCTAACTTCAGAGAAATTACGGGTATCTGATATATAAAGTTGCAACACCACTGCACATTCACTACACAGAAATAAAATTAAAGCTGCCGTTGCCTTTCAACCGTTTATGATCCTTTCCCACTTGCCTCAAGGATAAATGGCACAGAGTTCCAAAAACATCCAAGTTTCTCTCTTTGAAGAGCTATGCAAATTGCTATCTGTACGCAAACTGTAACATTAGTCTTTACTCCCTTTATTTTAATTGGTACACCATCATGCAGATGTCTGCTAATAGTAGCTTGCTTTCTGGATTGAGGTCAGCAGACCCAAACTGCACAGTGTTATTTGTTTCAACTAAAAAGATCAAAACCAGAGAATAATGATAAAAAGCACGGAGTTCAAATCAGAGAAAAGACATCTTCCCAAGGGTCCATAACCTCAGATAAGCATAAATCTGTGATAGGGATTAATTTTGTCTTCTTGGTCATACAATTTCTGAACAGCTGGCAAACTGAAATGAGTTGCCATTTATATACAGATATTATTGACAGATCCTGGGATCTTGCTGAAAGATAGGCTTCCAAGTAACATTATCAAAACTGATGGAACAGTTTCTAGTGCTGGGGAACAAATATTGGACTTTTTTCTGTAATCAATATTTCAAGTGAGTATTTTTCAATGGACTTACAAGCTACTTTTTCACTTTTGTCCCTCATACTAGTAATGATTCGCATGAAAATATCTCTCTAGCCACAAATTTCCTTCCAAAGTGTGCAAATAAAATTGGTAGAAGATGCCTATGGGAAAAAATATTTCTATAGACTCTAAAAAACAAACTGAGAAACATATTCTCAGAGTATTAACTTGGAGATACAACATGTATATATGCATATAGGCCTTAAATTTTTATCTGATGCTCTGATATAAAATTATCCATGGAACATACTACAATTTTCACCAATAAGAAGGACAAAATCAGGTTTTATGCCTGATTGTCTTATTTGATCAAAGGACTTGAGACAACTAGAACACTGCTTCAAAAGGTTTCGTTCAGAAAGTCTATATCTTCAATATCTTTATTTCTAAATACCCATAAAAAAAGGGAAAGAATTAAAATTAACCATTCTTGTTTCCACTTAATTGCATCTCTGTGCCACAAGAGTCTTCCCTAAAGAAAAATTAAACAGTACAAAAGACAACTCAGTATGCTTCTGCAGGTCCTCAATTAACACAAAACTGTACTTGCCTTCGCTTCAGAGAAAGTATTCAAGTTAAAAAGGGCACACAGTAAGAACCCCCCATTGTTCCACCTGACAGGGCATGTAACAACATACACCACACATACAAAATGCATTTCAATCAGAAGAGAATTCCTGAACAGAATGCAATTAATGCTACATGCCAAACCAATTAGTGAAGTGTCATTGGAAGCACATCCGTTGCATCTACAGCTCCAAACTTCTGGGCCAAGATCCGGAAATTATACCACTTGAAAGCCCTTAACAGGAAATAATAAGCATTTTTAAGGCACCAAAGCCATAATTCATATTAGTCATTTAATGTGTGAACACAATTAAACAATCAATATACTTTGGTATAATGGCTAGTTTCTAAGCTCTCCTCTTCCACTCTGAACATTACAAAAAGGAGCTGAAGAAATAATCAAAGGGATTCAAGCATCACAGAGCCTAGCAAGTTCCTAGATATCAGGGAGACTAGGGAGATCCTCAGTCAAGCATTCAGCAGTGAGTTGTGAGAAGTCTGATACTACACAAAGCTGACTGTCAACTGTCATCTCATTTAAAAGAATATTGTTAAAATTGAGTTAGAAAATATCACAGAAGGAGGATAATTTTCAAAGGCCAAAAAAGAAAAAGGAAGAAAAAAAACTTGGAGGGTTTTCCTTTAACAGAAATTAAAAAACAATGGTCATTTTTTTATGTGGAAGGCACTAGGCTTAGACAATGCCTACAGAATGCCTGTCGTTGTTTTCTGAAGACCATTTCTATTCAATATGGCTTTGTAATACAAGCACAGGGACACACTGGATGAAATTAAAGTAAATTTTATATGCATAACAGAGAATAGATTTTATGCACCATATGATTACCATAACTGCCTCAGCTCTGTAAGATATTACTGAAGAAATAGCTTGGTAAGATTAAATAAATTATAAAGGTCACTACACTTTATGTTTATAGTACAAACTAATAACTAGCTGGAACAAGAAAGAAATTATTCTTCTTCTGCCCCTTTGTATACAACCTAAAAATAACATATAGGATTGTATATATTATATATTGTATATATTATTGTATACACGTAATATATGGCTGTGCATGAGATGTAACTTACCACCTCTGAAGCACATAAAATATACAAACTACTGTAAGAGGAAAGACCTAAGAAAATTACCCATGCAAACTATTTTGCAGTAGAAATCTGTATTCCTAAACTGGAACACAGAATCCAGCTCTGTAATTTAGCCAGTCTTCAGTGCTTGTGCAGTGCCCATGCCACACTCATTCTTCTGGAGCTGTAATGATCGAGCCATTCAAGAAATGTCTGCTTGGAGAAAAAAAAACAAACACATAAGATCGAATCCTATTTACATATTAACACCATAAAACATGATGGTATTAATATTTTCTTCATGCTTCTAACTTGTGCAGTTTAATTGCTATAGCTATACAGTTTTGCAGAATGCAGGCCTAAAAGCAGATTTGCTGTACTCTGTGACCCATACTCTATGTTTCCATAGGGTCACAGAATGAATTCTATAGTGCCATTTATGGGCTTGAAGGTGCTAACGTTTAGCCCTTCTGGGAAGGAATCTGCTTGCCTTGGTCAATCACAATGCGCATCAGCATTTGGACTAAAGAAACTAGTCAGGTGTAGCTGCACCTTTGCCTTTCCCTGTCGCACTGAAGGTATAGCATGACCCATAGGTACCATACTGAGGCACTGCAAAGCTGGTTTTTTCCCTAAATATGCTTCAGAAATGGATGTAGCAAGTTTGTACTTGATCTGCACTTTAAAATCCAGAACAGGTATTATATGTAAAGTTCTTTTCCACAGTGTCATCTTCATTTCAGCAAGGAAAATTAGATTTTACTATTAAAAAAATAACCGCATGAGTACCCACCTCAGCATAGCACACTTGCCATAGCTTGCATAGACATTAAAACTGACTGGTCCTATGAAATATTCTACTGTAGGTATGAAGATACTAAAAAACAGTCAGCAGCCAATGGTCAGGTGTTCATGTCTCAGTTTTTTCCCTCAAGCTAAAATTAAGAATATGACTGTAAAGAAGTCCACCACAGCAAAAATAGAACTACAGGGAGGCTGCATTCAGTAACACTCTGAGCCTGGCTTTTCTATCTCTCCTTGACTTCCACTAACAGAAAACCTGCCAGGTCCTCAGCATCTTCTGGAGCACAGAGTTTTCATTGCAGTCTGTTGTAAAACAGAAGCCCCCTTATCCCTCAGTCTTCCAACACATACAAGCTCCTTAGAGCAAGTTGCTAATGTTTCCTCTGTTTTCCGAATAGGCTGAAAAGTAAGGAAACCATGAGCCAGCTGGAAAAACACCTGTGAAAAAAAAGGAATGGAAAAGAATGATGATTCATTCTCATGTCAAAGACTGTGAAGAGGAGAGAAAATGTGATAAATTAATCCATTCTAATAAGGAGAGATTGCAATAAGAATAGAGACGCATTCAATTAATCCATTCTTAATATAATCCTATAAGAATGATATGGACCTCCCAGGATACCATATCTCAAGATATGACAATTCTTTTTTTCTTACCCAGCATTTCCTGATTACAGAAAAGCAATTAGGCAAAACTGCCAAATACAGTGGTATTTGAGAGATAATCACAACATAACTCAGAAAGGAACAACCTAAAAATGTAGCAGATTAGTGTATAAGACCATCTTAAATAGCCAGGTCCTGGGTAGGGTAAGCAAACTGACCCGCAGCTTGATTTAGATTCTGAGACAAGATTTGGTTTTTACATCCACTGAGAATACTCTGTTTTTTAAAAAGTTTATTCAGATTAGCTGGCTCCTCTATATAGAAAAAGAATCTTAAAAATTATGTAAGATATTAAAGGACATATTAGAAACTGTTTCTCATGCTCATTATATATATGACCCAGGTCCAATGACTATGAGCCATAAGACTTTTTCACAGTTTTTTATTATCAATTAGTTTCCCACTGAATAATGTGTAAAGAATAAAATGCCTGGATCACTGAAAAATAGTAAAATGCAATGGTCTGGCTGGTTAAGTTGTACCAGAAGTCTTCAAGATCTGTCCATATACTTACAAGTTTACCATGCCTGTACCAGTCACTCTTGTACTCCATGGCCACAGTTCACCTGTCCTATATCCAGCAAGTCACTTGAAATAAATAAGAAAAAAGTCTTATTCTCTGTTCTACATCATAACACATATCCTCAAACCGACAGTACCAAACCATCTGCCAATCAAAAAAAAAAACCAACAAAAAACAACAGCCAAATTGACTATAATGAGATCCTGATATATCATCCTCAAGAGCAAACCAATTGAAATCATCCCATTAGACATAATGCAAAACTGTTAAATTTTACTTTTTTCCCCATGTCCACTGCATTGGCTCAGCATACTTACACTGCATCACATTTCACATTCTGGTTAATTGTTATTACTTGGTTATTTTTTGTTTGAAGTTTGATATTACATGATAAGCACAATCTTTTGGAAATATAAAAACATGGAATCATAGAATAGTTCCAACCCCCCTGCCATGGGCAAGGACACCTCACACTAGACCATGTTGCCAAGGCTCTGTACAACTGCCAGGGATGGAACATTTTCTTCTTTGGGCAACTTTCTTTGGTTCCAATGCCTCATCACCCTCACAGTAAAGAACTTCTTCCTTATATCTAACCCTAACTTCCCCTGTTTAAGTTTGACCCCGTTACCCCTTGTTCTATCACTACAGTCCCTTATGAAAAGTTCCCCTCCAGCATCCTTGTAGGCCCCCTTCAGATATTGGAAGGCTTCTATGAGGTCATCATGCAGCCTTCTCTCCACTTTATCTGCCTAGTTTTCACTATGCAATGCCTACTAATGAGGGCTGCCATCTAGTTTGCATTTCCTTTTTTGTTAATCAACATACCAAAATAAACAACAGGCTTATGTTGATCTACTCACCTTCCTCCAGAAGTGTTTCTGTCACTTCATGTAATGGATACAGTGGGAGTTAAAATTCTCATTAAAACTTCAGTCTTCTTAACAGCCTCTGTCTGCATTTATTTTATAAGCAGTTCTTCTTAGTCACATGCTCCATAACTCCTTCTTAGTGGCAATTTACCCTTTGAAAAATCACCAAACCTGATGCACCAACTAGTGCATATAATGGTTAATATTGGGAAGACAATCTTTTAAATCATGAAAATTTGCTACATATAAATTGCTGTTATATAATGCAATATCTATTTATACAGAGCTAAGTTTTATATACATATTTCTGTTTCAATGATATTTCTTTTTCTTTCAGTACTTGAAAAAATGACTTTTTTGCAGTTTCAGAAGCACTGAGAGAAAATAATATTTTGATTATGGTTTAGGGCTCCCTAAAAAAGTATTTCCTTCTGATTTTAGGATTTTTTACAATACAGCAATTGCCCTGTGGAACACAGCTAACCACCTACTTTCAACACCAACTGGCATTGCTACATTTTTTATCTTAGATCTTTCAGTAGTGTTTGACATCAGTTGACACTGCTTATCATGGGATTCTCCTGGAACATCTGGAATCTTGTGTTGGCCTAAAAATCGTTACTCTACGCTGCCCAAAGCAGTCGGTTCTAATCTTTTCAATTTATATGTCTTCAGTGCAGTGGGCTTTGCTGCTAGGCTCATTTTTTGTCCCCAGGCTCCTGAAGTCTGCATACTGTTCTTGGCCATAGTGCTTAAGTAACAGAGCATTTGATACAGCAATTAATTAAACAGATGCATCTTAAAAATGTCCACTAAAGAATGATAAAAAATACAAAGTTAAAATTTATATTATTTATAAATATAGTACAGTTCACATTCTGCAGCATATGAAGTCATAGATGGCCATTTTCAGATATAGAAGTAGAATTTCCACATAGTGAGTCATTCAGTGACTATAATATATATTTTCATTACTATTATTTTCTATCTATTCTGCTTTTAATAATTTTTCATTGTTTTTATATAATAAGTATCAGATTAATGGTGTTTTGAAAAGGACCTGAATTATGTTTAATAACTGCAATGTGAAAATTTCTCCATATATCTCAGGATAGTGAATTACTGATATTTTTTAAAAATAAGGGTTCTTTTTATGAAGAACAGAAAATGGTAAATATCAGATACTCTTCTATGCACATACATAGTTTATGCAGATATAAGCACTTGTATTACAATGAACTATTGCTTACCAAACACTCGAGACAACAAAACCATTGTTTTTTTAAACAGTTATCTTTGAGGCTGTAGGAAAATAACTGAGGTTGGGGAAAAATGAAGAAATATGGTTTCACAAAGCTCAGCTCAGAGTCTGTATTGTC
>WYDI02005827.1:0-60403 GCA_009867235.2 Psittacus erithacus
GAAAGTTAGAAACACAGTGCTGCACCAGCCACTAAGAAGGAGAAAAAATGACTGCTACTGCTGAACCCATGACAGATTCCATTACAACTCTTACACTATATATATGCTATAAGGAGTAGCAGATATGCCCAGTGGCTTTGGAAATGTAGACGTTATGTTTAGTTATGTGACATAGTTAAAAAGGAAGCAGAAAAATATCACGTATGCAATAATGAAGGGCAGGAAACTCTCATTAGCTTTAAGTACATAGTATTAAGCAACTATTTTGCTCAGATAAGACAATTTGCTGAATTCAAATCACTGTTAAACCTGAACAGTCTGTCTGGATCCTACAATTCATAATACTTAGAATCAGAGTTTAGATCATCAGGGTCAGAGTGTCTGAAACCAGATTTAAATATCTTCTGAGTGGAGTACAAATAAATGGTTTAAACTTGCAGCCATCTGTGGTGAGGATTATCATCCATTGACTCAAAAGAGAGCAACAGAAGCCCTTGGCAATTTTGAAATACAGGATGGTGTTACTTTACCACTGCAGATTTCAGTTACCACTAAATACACGTACATGGCATTTCAGTTATGGGATCTCCAAATTGTGTTCTATATTATACTTGCAGCCCTCAAACTCTTTCTACACAGCCTGCAAGTGTCTGCCAGCCTACGAGAAGTGGAAGGAAGAGAGCACAAACAGCTGAAGCTCCAGCACTACCCAAAAGCTCACATCTCCCCTTTTCTTCCTCCTCCACATAGGGGCTAGGCACAGCAACAACGCTTAGATTAGCAATCTGAGGACATGAAACGGAGGCCTATCCACAAATATAAGGGTTGTCACAGGCTTCTGTGTATAAGGCCTAAGGAATGTTTCTTTAGGGTATCAGTTAGCTGAGACAGTACCCTGAAGAGTGTGGAGTAAGTGAAACTGGTAGACCAGCATTTTTGCCTCAGCACCACCACAGATGGTAGAGGGTCTGTCCTGGCTGAAATGCTGCAGGGGCATATTCTGCTTAGCATGGGCCTTAGCATACACATGAAATGGTACTCCCTGTACAACTCTCTCACTGTTTTGCACAGATTTCCCAGATTTTCCCCGGCCTGCACATGCTTGAGAGCTGTGCAACTGGATATTCAACAAGGGGGATAAAAATGTCTGTTGGGTACCAGCTGGTCACTAAGCACAATCAGCTCTGCCCTTCTTGATAAGACTAGGTGCTCTGAGAGGAAACTAGTGCGTGACTATGCCCTTATTTGAAGAACCATTCCAGCCTCTCAAATGCAAATTGCAAAGCTTTGATTGTATAGGCAAACTTACCTTTGACGCTACAGATTATCAAGCGCTTTATCTTGCAGCCCTGCCAATGGATGTTTTAATGGAATCTTATTATACATGAAAAATTATTGGCACCTGAGTACAGATACCTCAACAAATGCTAATGAAAGTAAGTAAATAAGGAGAGATGTTAGTAAGAATAATAGCCCAAAGCACATTGCCCTTCTCCTGTCTGGAGTTTAGGGGGTCATTAGATGTTGTATTTGCAGTCATGCACTTAGTTGCAAGATTTTGCTAGTAATTGGCAACAGTCAATACAATGAAAAATTCATCTGATGGATCTGTAAGATTCATGGAGACTGTAAAGCTTAAAATGGAAGAGAAGTCATCTTGAACTGATGCAAAATTCCCAAGGCAACAGAGCAAGCCATGGTTATAGTGTAATTTTAACTAGCTCCCACTGTATTTTTAAGACATACACAGAAGTGAATACTGTACATTCTATGATAATAATTTACTTTTAGAGATATCTATCACTAACCAATTGGCCAGGAACACAGCAATGTATCAGTAATGAATTATCTTTAAGCAGCACTTTGCATCTAAATGATGCTAATGTGCTTTACAGGCTAAATACTTGGCTGTTGTAACTTCATTCCAGTTGGAGTGATTTCAGAGGATCTACACTTGCATACACGAGTGAAGGATCTGTGATATTTTTTTTCATGCACATTGACATTCAGCCATGGATGAACAGCTGTCTACTAGCTAACAACACTGTTTCATGTGACTTCTGATAATACTTGTCTGATTGAAACCTGGAGGGAAATGAGATAGACCTGAATCATGCACTGACAGGTTTGAGCCCGTATGAAGCTGCCTGGGACCAATTAGTAGCATGATTATTGATTCACATACTGGAGCATAAGACAATTATTTACCTCTTGGTTTTCCTCCTATTAATCTGTCCAAGAATAGACATTTTTTTTTGTGTACAGACTTCTTGCTGTGTTCTTTTGACCCTTAATCATTACCAGCCCCATCACCAAACACTTCATAGCAGTAGTGAAATTGCCCCATGTATTTTCTTTGCATATCATAGTCCTGATATTTCTCTCACATGTGGCATAAATCTCACAAAAGTTCAGGTAAAAAAATAATAAACAAAAGCGATTCAGAACCTCATGATTAATCTTCAAGCATTTTATCCAGGATGGGGTAGCTAGTTTGAGTCAATTATTAAGTACTCACATCTGCTTCTGCAATAGGTGGGCCTGCCAGAGCTCTCCAATGCTTGGATCCAGAAGGCAATTTTCCCATGTTCATGGGTGCTTGGCTCCAGTGTTTTGGTTGGGTTTATGCCATCTCTCCTTTCTCTGACAGAGTGGTGTTGTATTTAAAAATAGAAAACTCCATCTGCTGTATGGGAAACTGAATTACAGCTAATGTCATCCTATTTCTGTTGTTCGTGATATGTGAGGGGACTGCCTTTCAAAAAGTACTGTCACAGACCTATGAAGATCCAGACAGGCTATTTGTTTCTCTCTGAGTCCTTTCTACTAAATTGTAGTAACAACAGAAGAAAAACAGCTGGTCCTGTTACTAGCTCCATGAAGGTGGAATCTTTTCCAACTGGGACCCATATTGCCTCAGGAATGCATGGCCAGGCAGACCCATGGAGTGACTCCCATTGACTTCAGGAAGCTCTGGATCAGGCCTAAGAGCTCTGCACAGCTTTTCCAATGGCCTCAGTTTTACACAGTGGTCGACACAGCCCCAGTGATCCCACAGATCTGTTGGTGGGTTCATACCCTGCAGCAGGCTCCTGCAAACCCCAGAGCAGGGGATTGGCCATTCTTTGCAAGAAGGCATGGGACTCCTGAGCAGCGGCCATAGGAGACAAGCAGACACTGCTGAAAAACATAAAGCTGTTTAAGTGATGGCATTGCAAAGGTTAGAGAGCTGCACTTCAAATAGCCAGTTCCCTGGTGAAATACAGATCCTATCCCATGGCAGAGTTCCTACTTTGCTGACTCAGCAACTACTCATTCATTTGTCTAGATATTTTCCATTTTATGCATGTTATGATGTTGCTGTGAGCTGGAGAGGCTGATGGTGAGGAAAAAGGTGGCTGTGACCATGAGGCAGAGTGGGACAGCCTCTCCCCTGCCCCAGACAGGCAGCGGACCCTGGCACAGGGACAAGGAGCTGGAAGGAGGTGACACACTGGGATAACCTGGGATGTCAGCAATATGTTGGGGCTTCAGGAAAAAAACCTGATGTCGCAAGGGTGACACCCGCTCAACAAATCTGGTAAGAAAAGAAAAGAAAACTAAACAAAGAAACAAAAAAAACACAACTAAAAATTTTGTTATTATATAACAGAACTACAGAATGACCCTGCAGGAGTAATTCCAGATGAAACTAAACAAACCAGTAACTCTGGTTGAGATCAGCTGGGAAGAAGACCTTAAGCAAACATAGGATGAAGAGGGAGTCTGAAGCTCACAACTTATTCTTTTGCCATGAGGTTTCAGAAACCTACCTGACATTTGGAACATGCAAAACAAGAGATTTTGGATAAACCAGCAAAACATAATCAGTGAACTTTATCCATTTGTCAAAGTTGCTTTTTAATGAATTCCCAACACTGTAGCACTTGTCTAGACATTCCAGTGGGTTAATATCTACTCTTGATGTTTTTCTTCTGGTGCGTATCAGGGAAGGGATGAGGAAAACTGTACTTGTGTCACCGGGCTGTAATGTTCTGATCCTAAGTTAAAAAGCTTTGTCACTGCATGAATTATCTTACTGAGTTCATAAAGATCGTTCTTATATTTCACATATATCTGAATGTTCTGATTTAATGTCAGAGCACACAGCCCTTAATCTAATCCAACTCATGATAGGAGTCACAATACAACACTCAGAGCAATCCTGGTAACCCATCAGGTCACTGTGTAATCACTACTTTCAAAAGCCTACCTAAATACCTAGCTACAAGACCATGAGATACACTCATAAAACACTTATTATTTTTCTGGGGCAGTAGCTTGCTGAAATGCCACTGAAGCTGTATTGCTTTTTCCTTGGTCACTGTTCCAGAATTCATTGTCAGGAGAGAGCATTTGAAGATTCAGAGTTTTCAAAGATTTATGAAGTTTCCTGGGAAAGAGTCAACAGAGCTAACTAATAAAAATAAAACCATTTAAAGTAAATTCTAGAAGAAAAATTCCTGCCCTGCTGCAAGAATAGCATCACCAAACTATCTTTAGGCACAGGATCCATCCTCACCAATTAGACCATGTTTGATAATTTGGAGAATAAAATTGTTTTGCAATTCTTTAAGATTAATATCTTTTTCACAGATGAATGAGCTATACTTTTATGTCTGTTCTCATGTCAAGCTGTCAGATAAAGCACTAAAGTAGAAATAAAACAAATACCAGATTTCTTTTTTTGTCTGGCTTTAAGATCAGTATATGGAGTGCCCCAAATGAATCCTCATTATGTTACTTTTCTTAAAATAAGATTAGTGAGAAAATAGTTTGGCAAATGAAAAATTCCTCTTCCACCATAGATTAGTTGGCAGGCCCTGACAGAAAGACTGGAGACTTTCCTTTTATCTGATGGAAAAAATCTTTCTTCCTGGATTGAGCTATGGCATCTTTATTCATTAGTATTTTCTTTTTCTGTTGAAAAATGCCAGTGGGTGAAGGAAGCAGACTGTCTTTGGTAGGACATTATTAACCTAGACTTTGGGAAGCTGCAGTTTGCTGCTTCCCACAGGCTGGGAAAATCACTGAAATACACAACTGCACTGAAATAATTTCCCTGAAGAAGCTGGGGCATCATCTCTCTGTGCCACAGTTCAGAACCTGGAAAATAAGGGTCAGATATTTTGTCTCTTTAAAGGAAGCATGAAAAAATGACACTAATTTACTTATCCAGGTAAAATACAGATATTCATTAATGAATTACAGCATTTATGTCTCTGAATTGCATCTTTTCAGCCAAACGGAAGTGTAGCTTGTAGTAAGTAGAACATTTGCCACCTTGTAATGAAAAATATTTTATCACATGCATATTGAGAAACTAGGAGACAGAAAACCATGCTTGGAGGGTTAACTTCCCTAGCATGAAAGGACATTGGTGCCTTTAAAGATCTACAGGATCGGAAGTCACTGATCACCTCTCTGGGATCTGTACAGTCATCAGTACTGTACTGACTATGACAGGCACTCAATGGTACTTTGAAAAGTACCACAAACACAAACCTTCTGCAGATTCAGAGAGATCAGATTTTTAGGGATGCACTCATATTGCAGGGTTTAGATTTCTTTTCGAAATGCAAGGTTAGGAAATGTCAGTCTCCAAGCCTTTAAAAGTGTGAGTCAAAATAAGCGAACACAGAGCAGAGGAAAGCAGCACATTTGTCAAGTGAAGTGGGATATCAGGATGTAGCTGGGAAGGTACTTACATCAATTGTGGCAGTTTTCTGAACATTGGTGGGGTAATTTAATTAGAAACATCACCATTCATAGGAGAAAACAATACTTAAAATTACAGTCAAAAATTATGAGCCAAACAAGAATCCTCTAAAAGCCAAGCAGCACAGATTTATCCATTGCCCAGCAAGGATGATTCACAAATCATGGCATCAAAAATTATCTAATGTTGTAGCACGATGTTACTTCTGGCTCATATGTTGAGAAACCATTGATAAAGAGTTTTCTCTGACCAGGCAAATCAGTGCATAGTTTCAGCCCACCTTAGTGGTATATGATACATGTTAGCGCCTTCTCCCTTTGGTTTCCGCACTAGCAATAAGCAGTATCCCACATTAAGTAGTTCTCACTACCAACACCTTCCCACCAAGAGCAAGACTGTGGCAGATTCTTCAAACAGTCATTCCTTGTGCCATCTTCATAACATTGCCAACAGCTTTCCACTGAAACAGTCTGAGAGATGATAAAACTCAAGACACAGTGCAAGTTGTTAATGCACACATACCTTGAAAAGCAACCGTGGTATTGCTCTGCCATCACTGTGCTATTAAACATCCAGCCTGGGTCACACACATGTGAAATCTCCAAATGCGCAAAGCAGTGCTCTGATAAGCTTCATGATGAGAACCACCAAACTAACACCCCATTAACAATTTAGTCTAGCAGACACTTGCACACTGAAATTGCATGGCTTATCAGGAAATCTGCATCAAGACTAATGTCTTATTTAGGGAAACCTTCTGAAAGTTTCCAGAGAATATGTTGAAATTTTCCTTCTCTTTCGTATGCAAATAGGCTGCATGAGCTGAGACACCTTAGCTCAGAGAAGATAAAACTCAGGGGCATCTTATCAATGTGTCTAAATACCTGGTGGGAGTGAATAAAGATGAGGGATCCAAACTATTCTCTGTAGTGAGAATAGTCTACTGACAGGAAAAGAGGTAACTAACACAAATTAGAACACATAATAATCCAACTGCACACAAGAAAACAATCCTTTACTATAAGCATGGTCAAACACTGCCACAGGTTGCCGAAAGAAGTTGTTGAGTCTCTTGGGGGTATTCAAAATATTACTGGGCATGGTCCCAGGCAACCTGCTCTAGGTGACCCTGCTTGAATTGGGGTGTTAAACTAGCTGACTTCCACAAGACTCTTCCAACCCTAACTATTCTGCGATTTTCTGATTCTGTTTTACCCATAAAGCATCTTAGCTCAGCACTGATGCACACTGGAAAGGTTCCTGGGACAATGGATGATCCCAAACTGCTCTACTGAGATTCATCACGAAACAAAATCTATGTATTCCAGAACATCATATGGCAGCCACAGACAGTCATCTACTGAACTTCTGAAATGTAAGAGAAAAATACAGCACTTCTGTGGACATTTTACAAGTGGTGGATTCTGCAAATTGGTATTTATTGCACCTGCTGATGGAAACATTTTACATTTATCGCAGGGCTATGGTAGTTGTCCTTGGAAATGTCTCTTCAGAATCTCACAAGTGGCATATCGGGAAATTACTCTGCATCTCAGGCACAGAAAGAGTTGCGGTTGTCCCTTAGAAATCAGATGACTCTGCGCAAGGATGTAATACAGTACTGAATGGTCCATAACAGGACTGGGCTGCCAGTACTCTGATGGATCATGCTTCACATGAGATTCATGCTAAAAGCTAAAAATTCATACAAAGAAAACAAAACCACGTATTTTTCTGACCCCTTATTTTCATTGCTGAAAAAAATTCAATGTTTTAAGTCAAAATAAATGAAGAAGGCTGAAAATTCAACACAGGTGAGGTAATTAAGTAACATATCTAAGGATTTTGGGCTCTGTTCCCAAAATCACTTCAACTGGCAATTAGTTTTCTCCTAATAGTTCCAGTACCAGTGGACATACTAATTATTTGCATGACTGGAAACATAAGTCAAGATACAATCTATTAGTAAGGTGACCCTGAAGGCTCAGACTTACTAAACAGGGATAAGGACCAAGATGGAATTTGGTTAATGTGATTTGAATCTTCATGATGTAACGCAATAAAATTAATCATGAGTATATCTATGATAGAGTTCACATTCAAATGTGAAACTACAGCAATACATGTAGTTTATTTGAAAATTTATGTCCTATCAAGCCTGATTCTAGAGTAAGGCTAAGTCACCATCTTCTTAATGTCCTTTCCATCATACCTCAAATCCACAGATATCCCTTTTTTCTCATTAGAAAAAAAAACATGGGTCGCATTCTTGGCTGACCTACTCCAGTAATACAATGCAGAGTTACAACCACCAGTTCTCTGACCCAGAAATTCAGCTCTAGAAAAGAATATATATATTTTATGAGGAAAATGAAGTGGAAACAGGTTAAATGGCCAAAAAATAAAATTCCCACAGTGTTTCTTTGTTTTTATTGATTCATTTATGTTACCTACATAAAAGATTTGCAAATGGTAAGTGAAATGTGGCATCTGTCTGGGAGCTAAACAGTGTTTTTAATAGATCTCAGAAACATTTTTTTTACAAAGCAAGACATTCAGCTCTCTTAACTTACACTGAATAATTAGCCTCAGTAGTGATGAACTGCTTCCAAATGAATAAGCTTTTGATAGGAAACTCTATCAAATTTAAATGGAATTCTGATAATGGCAAAATTGCTCATAGAAAGAAACGTCTCAACGTTTGATAGATCCCTTAAAAAAAAAGGATACCTTGGCATTATCTCATTTAATAATGAAATTGTAAACATAAAACCCCCAAATGTTACTTGTATTAAGCAGTTTTGATTACTTGTGGTTTTCATCTGATTAAAATATATTAAAACTTGCATACAGATATTTATCTACAGTTAGAACTGTATTCCAGTTTGGCTTTTTGTATTTGAATCTCCTTTTGCACTTCAAATTTGTATTTCAATTTATGCTAGACAGTAAATGACATGCCTAGGAAACACTGAAAACTGGTAACTTTTTAGTTTTGTTTTGCATGAAACATCTGTCTTTTTAAATCTTCCCCATTATGGAATTTATTTCTTCTCCCATCTTAATCACAGGTAGTAATGATGGGCCATTTCCTATGCAGGAAACCAGCAGAGGTTGCACCATTTTGCAATAAACAGCAGCTACTGCTGCTCTTAACAGGTTAGACATAGGGTTAAACACCTTTTCTACTTTGGTCATTTCCTTTAGCTGCCTAATTGGCAAAAGAACTCTTTCGAAAGGCATGCACTTCTCAGACTGAGTAGAAAAGGACTTATTGATGAAATGTTAGGAGTATAGTTGGGATGCATGAAGGCAACTGAAAAGGAAATGCCTTCTAATTAAACATCTTTAAGGTAGTTAGGATTTGAAAATGTACATTGTCCTAGGTAGGCTATCGATCTGAGAAGATTGTCCCTACGAAGTACTGCAGGAGATGCCTATGGGACACAAAAGAAATCATTTATCCATTAGGAATTTCAAATTGCCAGGCTATAAGGAATCCTTTCCCCATTCTCCTCCTTCTCTAATGCCCAATTCCCCCCACATAAAAACTTCCCATATTAAAGAACAAGCTTAGTAGATCAAAATCCCCTGATAATTTCCAAAAAACATAGAAAAAACTCTAAGCATATTTCATACTTAATCTGAAATGAATGACATTACACTTGTTGACCTCCTTCCCTTCTCACCAACAGAAGACACCCCATTGCACTAATAAGAAACCCTTAGGCTCTGGGCCCTGGCTGCCAGGCTCAGGGTTTAACAGTTGCCTTTTTGACAGACTGGAGGGGAGCACATCAGATGGAAAGGGAAACAGAGAAAATTTCGCTGGGAAAATTGCCTTGTTTCTGCTGGGCTGATCCAGAAACTGATATGATTCTACAGGATGTTTTGATTTCTTCCACATTGGCTTTTCCTAACAGGAAAAAAAAAAGAAATAAGAAACAAGAAATGTTTCCTCTGAAAATTTCCATGTGACTGTATTCCAGATCTTATGCAGCAGCATGTTTCTTGTCAAATCCTAAGAGTTAAAGGGAAAAGATCTAAACACCCTAGCAATCAATAGCTTATGTTGTGCTGATGTTAAAACAGGTTCTGAAGATCTCTTGACAGTTTTGCTCAAAGCATACAGTGAATTGCTATAAATATCCTGACATAAGGCAATGTTATTTCACTGTGGGAACTTAAAGTAAACCCTCTGTCCTTAGAAAGCTCACCCTTTAACCACACGCACCGGGGGCAACTGCCACATCACCAGCCTGTCTGAATGGTTTCCTTCTATAGGAGGACAAGCACTGTCCTGCAAGCACAGGTCACCTGTACATGTCATTTATCTGGAGCTGAGCACATGAAAAAAGGTTTTATCCAGGATCTGCCACATTCACTAAATAATTCAACAAACTAGTTTTTCTTTCGGCTACTGCCTGAAGATACCTGTATTTTAAGTTTCAGCACAGCACCGCTCATTTGGCTTCATTAAGTTCCTACTGCTCAGCTGAACTTGCCAGGGGTTTGGGGGCTTTTGTTGTCATTTGGGTTTTTTTGGGGTTGCTGTTCTTGTAGTTTCGCTTGTTGGTTTATTTTGGTTTTGCTTTTGCTTTTTTACCATAAGCAGCGTGGTGACTTACTTTTTCTCCCCGATTAACATAAAGAAACTCAAATGTTTAAATACGGGCCTATTCCGTCAAGAGCGCTTTGAAGAAATTAGCTGCGGTTTGATTTCCTGGTGGGATTAGTTCTTGTCAAATACATTTTTAATGCACTTCTGGTATCTAATGAATTATGTAGCATGCCTCTTTTCCTTCTGTCAAATGAGGTTTGGAAGAAATCAGGTCAAGTCTGATGGCAAAAAGTGATATAATATTCTGAAATAACCCTAATCTTAGTGAAAGAACCATTCTGATGGAGACTAACTCCTGATAAAACAAAGGCAAATATTACAAACAAGCCAGGCTTCCCTATTTTTGTGGCCACCACCACCATCAAAATTTCCTCCACAAGGCAGAGGCCAAGTAGAGTTTTTACAGGCCTTACAGGAAGCCAGGTTTGAAACAATTAAAAGGAAGTTATTCATCCCTCAGTGTGTTATCAGGCTTGTGTCACTTCTAGACAGAGCATGCTAAAGAGGTGAGAAGCTTATGTGGGTATAAGTAGAGCCTGGACACAAACTTTGAGGAGAGATCCATTAGCAGTTGCTAAATAGAAAAATCATGGATTGCTCAGGAAATTCCCCCATCTCAAAATGCCCAAAAATGCTTGTCCTGTTCCTCCCCCTCCTTGGCTACCCATCATCATCACTGTGAGGCACAAAAAGTAACTTAACTTAGATGGCTTTCCGGTCTAAACCACCATGGCTATTCTTGTGTCCTCTTCATTATTAAATGGTAAAATCATAGAATAAAAGAAAAATTGCCAAAGTTACTTTTGTTGTTTGGTTGTATGCCCAAACCCCAAAACAAGTTTTCTTGTTGACTAATATCTCTGTGGAATAGGACTGTTAATGCAGGGGGCTTTATGTTGTTCAACATGAAATATGGGTATGACTTCTAATAGGTCTAACCTCCCTTCCAGTAGGTTTGCTTTTGTAGTGCTGACACACTGATTCACTTCAGGATGAATGACAGATGCTCTGCTTAAAACTGAGATTAAATATGTGTCTTCAGAAAAGCCATTCTACTTAGGTCAAACTTTCTGAGGCTTATCAGTTCTGTGTTTTAATTCCTCTATATTTTCTGTTACAGAACCATAACATTTTGGCTCTTGTCATTAAAAACTGAGCAGGTACATAATTTCTAATTAAACTTTGACCACCATCACATTTCTTTCATTTTAAAAAATTGCTCATTGCAATTTTCCTGACAAGAATCAAATTAACAGTTTTGAAATGCCTTGAGCTAATACCATTCTCTAAGTCCTGTACACATAAGTGCTCCATTTTGATTGGGATAGCTGGCCTTTCCAGATCAGACTTGGAACATTATTTGTCCAATAATGTGGGTTTTACATTTAATTAAATATCGCATGCATTGCTTTTTGATTGAAGCAATTTGAGCTCAAATATTCCCTGAGGGGTTCTGGAGATGAAAATTTTTCTACCTCTTGTTTCCTATACATTGATTTTTCCAGCATTTCAGTTCCTAACCTAGCCAAAGATGCCACACACACCTTAAAGGAAGAAACAAAGGACAAGTTCTTTCAGATATGGGACTTTTTTTTTTTTAAACCACCAACACTGCTGCTTTTCAGTTTTATTTTTCTTTTTTCCTGAAGAGTTGTCATTAGTCACTGACTAATGAGAAAGGCTTTAGTTAATCAAAACCTACCTTGACACAATGCCTGAAATTTGCCTGTTAATATATTATCATCTACAGTTACTTTGCTCTTCTTCCAGTCCAGTCATGATCATCCATTCAAATCCCTTCCCTGTGACTCAGAACCAGAACATGAACCTGGCTTACCCACCTCTAAGGAAAGTGCCCTCGTCAGCAGCTTAGACTGCAAATAGGTGTCTCTTAATTTCTCCTTTGGAGCTCTCCCCTTGGATACACTCAATTAAATATTATCTCCAGAGAAAAAAAATTGGGAGAGGATGACTTCTACTGGCTAAAAGTGGGAAAGTCATGTTCCAGTCCCTGCTTGGATGAGCACATAATCACATACGCAAAACACAGGTTTTTTTGCACAGGGAAAGTAGACCCTTCTGGGGCACTCTAAGTGCAACAATTCAGCTTTTCCCCAGTTTGTGTCTCACTGGAAATGTTTTCCCTAACGAAAAAACTGGAAGGTACAGACACAGCATTAATAGTGTGCCTCCCTGGGCTTCTTCTGCAGCACTAAGCATATTCTGAGGTTGTTTATCTCTAAGTCAGGCCTTCTACACAAGATGTAGGGGCAGAGGTGTGCACTAAGCCACAAGCTATGAAAACTTGATACTTGTGCTTGATGATACATGTACTTTATCACATGTACAGCATTTGTGAGCAGCCCATCCAAGGTCCCAGGCACATGCAGCTTTATCACCCTGTGTGAGTAACAGCCCTTCCCCACCACTAAGTGAAAGACACTCACTGCTGGTGCTCTGTGCCCATGGAAATTAGACAGAGAAGTTCATGTGTGACAAATGAGAAGGGGTTTCCTAACCAGCACTACAAGCAAAGCTATGGATGCCTTTATCAGATCCGACCTCAGCCTCTGAGAAAAGGCAATGAGAATTGCAAGACATCTGGACAACAGATGTGAAATGCAATCTACCCTTGCCTGCCACATTTGTACCGTTATAAACAGTACAAAGCCCAGGGGCATATATCATCATTGCAAATGACTACAGAAAGTGAAGGATAACTGGGACTCAGGCAATCCACCTCCAGATGGGCAAGGAGACAGACAGGATCAGAATAATCAGACAAACAAGAGGAGGCAGGAGTGAATCTGAATTTATGAAGGAAAATAATGTTACTGTAATAAGCAGTAAATTGGGATTAGTACTATCTATTTTAGTACCTTTGGACAAACCTTGCAAAAGTGGTAATCCACGCTGTTTGTACTCTTGTGTGTTTCTTGGCTTCTTGCTTCCCCTGGTGGCATAGGTGCAAAACTCTTATGACATGAGCTTTCTCTGGAGATGCTCAGAAACTCATGCAGTGACATGGGTGGGAGGAAGAATTGCTGCCTCTCACATGGGGGACACTAGGAGTGAGGAGAAATTCAGCATAGGGAATTGTAGCAATTCAGCAAACTAAACTCAACACAGAGTAAAAATCAGGACCTGAAATAGGCGGGCATTTCTAACCTCACTGGGTTGGAAACCTCAGCCCTTTGTTTCTTTTAGGTAGGCACACAAGCCACAGTAAGAGAACAACAGCCCATCTTTCTAGCTGCTATCAAACCATGCATAGAGGGCTCTCCTTCAAAGAGATAACAATGGAAACAGGAGAAAAATGATAGATTACAGAAAATGCACCAATGAACTCCAGGCTGACTCAAACTTTCCATAGAGCACTTTTTCACACAGAAACGTGTACGGAAATACCGATTTGATACACATTTATTCTGAATTTATCAGATCAGCTTGGCCTTCCAAGAACTGAAACAGAACTTCAAAACAAGGTAAAATGTTTGTTTGACATTTTGAATTATTCTCTCATTTCATTCTGACATACTTTGTTTAAAATTTCCTTTTTTTAGACATCAAGATAATTTCAGGAAACACAAACCCTTCTTATCCCTTAAAAGACCTAAAAAACCTTCTTTAGACAGAAATGAGTTTTGTTCTAGCTTTGGTGAGAACACTTTAAAAGCCTTGTTTTTTGTTAACTTCACTTTCTTTATTCTCTTATAAGCTAAGGTATGAAACTGAAAACTCAGTTGCTTACAGAGCTGCAAACCAAGCTGATTGTGCTTTAGTACCCACAAATCAGCAGTAGCAGCCCATCAGTGCTGATCGCTTTGCAGGCACCACAGAATAAATTAGCTTTCAAGAGAGCTTGGGAGGAGAGCAGTGGAGTGACTAGTGGGATTCTGGCATGGGAAAGCATGAGAGAACTGGATGAGGATTTGATGGAGGGAAAGATCATCAGGAAAGCAAAGAAAAGGGTGTTTATTTTCACTCTAGAGAAAGGGATTGCATCAAGCTGAACTGTCATGGGCTTGCCAAGGCAGCCGGTGGGCAGGTGCCGCAAAGTGCCCTTTACTGATCTGGCTCACATATGCACAAATGAAATCAGTCAGAAAAAGCAGCAAGTGATAGGTTTTTTTCATCTTCTCCCCTTGCCTTGCCTCCACCAAGGAGATGCCAGCTCTGCATCACACCCCTGGTAGCCCAGCAGTCATGGCTCAGCCGCAGTCAAGACCATGCTCCTGCTTATAGGTTGCTGCTCATTTTTTGCAGGGTAGAAGCAAGCCTGAAATTTCCTCTTTATCGTACAGTTGAATTTTTGCTGATATCCTGAAATATCATTATGACCCTTTCCAAGTCGAAAACTCTCTTAATGAAACCATTCCACCTTTAGTTGGCACCATGTTAATAACCCTCTCCATCCTCTCCTGTATCATCCTGCCAAGTATGTGGCAGGCAAAAAGTAGTTCTTGGGACGGGGACACGGATTACAGGAAGAACAGTGTGCATGAGTCTGTGTGGGAATAAGTGGGCAAAAGAGCTGCACTGCAGCTCAATAAGGTATGTACTGAAGTTAAATTCAGCTGGTAACTCAAAGGCTTGTTTGATGAGACAGCTCTATATATGTTCCTCACTTCAGGTCTAATCATTGCAGAGAGTCTGGCAATGTTTGCAGCATATCCTGTAAGTACATATTTACAAAACTTTATAAGTAAAAGTTTCATGGGCAGGGTTACAGGGGCCATTACTCCATAAGCACTAATGCAGAGTGTGCTCCCCATCCATTCGGGAAAGAGTAGCCATGATCCTCTGTGCACTTGTTCGTTCCCATTTTGTGGCTATGCACCCAGTCCTGAATCCCTGGTAAAGCTTCAGGGCAAATATCTCACAGCGAAACTGCTGGAAGAGAGAATCCAGGACCAACATCACAATGTGGACATGGATCAGATCCTAGTCTAGTGATGTCCATGCAGCAGTTTCCTGAAGGAGGAGAATTTTCTGGAGGTGTGCAGTTGTACTGTTAGCTGCAAAGTGGACAATGCATACAGCGATCTCTCAGACAGAAGTATCTCACATAAACATGTGGGATCCTGAAAGATACTCTACCCTGTACGGAGGGTAGAATAAGGAGGAAAAGTGGCAACAAATACTAATTCATTAGTCATTTATTTATTAAGCTTGCCAAGCAAGAACATGTTTCTGTCATCATGCTTTAATTTACAAACCTATTATTGAACAGTTATTATTTTAAAGGGGTGCCATATTAAAAATATTACATTTATATGAAGTTTTTAAGGTAAGTCTGTTGCGTTTTGGATGTCAGAGTATGGTAGTCTGCAACTCTGCAACTGCTGTAGCAAGAAATCTATGCAATTGAAACAATTACTGGGTTTTATTGCAGTAACAGCTTAGACCTATTTTAGCAGGCATATTTTCATATTCACTTTTCATTAGTCTGGAAAAATTATTATAAGTGTAGTACAATTTCATGCTGTTTATTAAATGTAAACAAATTATCATGTATACAGAAAGAATCTGTTCCTTCTTACAATGCTAAAATGATGAGCAAATCTGAAATGCAAGTTAAGTAAGGTCCTAATGCACAAAAGCCTAGGCTGCAAAGTTCTGTTTCTCAGAGAATGATTAACAGCATTTTCTCCTCCTTGTCTTATGCAGTTCCATATTTCTGTTGTCTTTAACCAGTGAGTCAGATTGTAGAAGCTCTTTCATGTGCAAGCAAATGTTTACACTCATTGCTAATCAGAAAAGCAATTCAACATGTTCCAAGATCCCACAGAAGAGATGAGGTTTCAAGGTCCATGCATCTGCAGAGCTCAACACATTCGAAATAAATCCTACATCAGTTTGGTGTATATCCTCAGGAACAGCTGTATGAATTTATTTTACAGAAAAATCTTTGACTGACCCAAGCTATGGACACAATTGCAAGGAAGGTAGAAGCAATCGATTCAGACAGAGTACCAAATATATCAACAAATATACCTTTGATGACCTGGACAAGAAATATTGTTTCAACTCTGTTTTTTTTTAAAAGCTACAGAAACAACAAAACCATGACTAAAATCAATCCTGAAATGGAAAATACATCTGGGTCCTAATTATCTTAGTCCTTGCTTTGAAGGATGCTAACAAATAATTTGTAAAATGTGATCCAGCACTGAAGAAATGAACTCTCCAATGCTCTCCATGGGCCACGGAGCCAGCCTTTGGCTCTGCCAGCTGGTGGGCATGTGCTCCTGGGGCTGAAGAAACAGGCAGCAAAGCCTCCTGCCAGGGTGGAAGCCTCTTGCACCAGCTGCTCACCTGTACAAGACAGAGGACCAGGAGCACAGAATTCAGGGCTGCCCTCATACTCGAGGTGACTTCTGAGAGACTTTTTCCCTTTTGCAGAGGGTGAGTCTGAAGGTGATGCAGGGATTCCCTGGAGTGTGGGAGCAGCAGGGATGCTTGGCCCTGGCACCCGGTGGTTAGATGCCCCATGATACCCTTTTTTAATTCATCTCAACCCTGTCCAAATGCAATCCGCTGGCAAGAGCAGCAAGGCACAGGCTCTTCTCACCTCAGCTTCCCACACCCCACCTCTACTGTGATGGCACTGGGGCTCCATTGCACCCCTGGTTGCCCAGGAGTCACAGTTCAGCTGCCCACTGGTACGACATTAAGAGGGTCAGAAAAGACTGATGGGATCACAAAGGCAGGAATAGATGTGATTTTGTTCCCTTTTTGGGGGGAATACAATGTAAAAGTAATTGCTCCTAGTACAGAAGTGAGAACTCTTGATGGCAGTGACGACAGTATTGCTGGATTCCTTTATCCCTTCTAAACACATGCAATAACCTCAGGGAACTGCAGGTTTACCCAGATTTACAGGGCCCCTATGCATGGGTTGAGAGGCAGCTCCAGGGTAGGTAACATATAGTCATTTCCAAAAGCTGAGCAGCACCATCCCCCACTGTCTCTTTCTGGCAACCCAGGTTTAGAGGTAAAATACAATCCCTTGGGCAGAGCTGCTGAGCTGGCAGGACTGTGCTGCATCCAGGAGCCAACATGCGAAGCAGTCTGATTTCATCTGTTCACACTGACCCATCCTGGACTGCTTTGCACTCCAGTGGGCAGAGTGCAGAGAAAAACCACAAAGGCACCAGGATAAATCACTTCTGCACAGGGCCTAGATGCTTTTGGCTTTTATTTTTCCTTTTTTCTTTTTTTTTCTTCCCCTTTGTCTTCTCTTTCTAAATTGTCTTAAGGGAAATATGACATTTTTTAAGAAGTGTCAATAACTTAACGTCTAAAGCTACTTGGAAGAAATCCTTGTTGCATATCTGGGATTTATTTAATACAAGCCAGCGTTAGGATTGCCAACTGACATGAACAAAAAATGGGGGCTTTGCTTCTTTATTAAGGAAGCAGGTCAGAGAGCTAAAAACTGGGGTTCTTGTGACCTCACCAGAGTGTATGCTTACCTTTTAAGAAGCAGAGCTTCAAGGAGTGTGAAGTTAAGACCACAAAATTTGGAGTAGTATTTTTCTCTGAACACACATTTTCTCTCAAATACAGCTGCATGTTTCCTATCTGGGGCCATTCTTGCACATCACAGGAACATTTCATCTGGCTGGAGTAGCGTTCTAAGAGTTGAAAGACTAGCAACCAGGGATGTGCCCTGAAACCTGGGATGTGCCCAGTGGGCTCCAACTCCCCTGTATGTCCATGTCTCTCATACTCAGGCTAAAGCATTGTCTAGTCTGATCATATTGTACCTAATTTAACCTGACCCTCTATCACTAGGGGCACATCTTCTTAGCTCCAGACTTTCCCGCTGGTCTCCAGGGTGGAAATTCTGAAGGCCGGTCTTGCAGAACCATCATTCCTCATGATAACTGGCAGCATCTAGATCAGCCTGAAGTACTGGCATAGCTTCATGAAGGCCAAGAGAGTTTAAAGTCAGAGTAAAAGCAGTTCACAAATGTATGATGGGTTATTGTGGCAATGGGGAACTGTGGAGTGCAGCTGTTTGGGTTGCCCTGTCGTATGTTCGGTCCTGTCTTCCAGTGTTCAGTAAGGAGGTCCTTCACAAAATATGGGAAAGCAAACTAACAAAGTAATGAGTTTTGGTGTCATGAGTTGCACTGTCATGTTCTATTGACTTCCAGAGGTCAACGGATATAGCTGAACTTTCACATAGACCATACTTGGAGATAAAGGCCAGAACTTTTATATGACAATTGCCTGTCATGGAAGTTTTAGACATGTAGTGGTAAAATCCATATTTTTAATTATATATACCACACTTCCCTACAAGCTATTAAAAGGAACTCAAACAGTCTCATTTTTCATTTGAATGTCACGCCTTTTCACACTTCTGATGTTATGTGTAAAGTCAAATCAGATTTTACTCTCCACAGATTATTAGATAGTAGTAATTTCTAATAGATTATCAGAGAGTAGATGGATTATCTGCAATATTTGTGGTAATATCAGTGAAAGGAGCTTCCATTTAGCACCTCCATGAAAGGATAAAGATAAATCTATCAAATTCAGTGGGCTATTGATTAACAGATTTCATTCACCAGGTTAAAAAAAAGTTATGAGAAAGGCATATTCTATCTTGTCTATTACAATACATGTTCTAGGAGGTGAAAAGATAAAGAATTCACACCTCCCCCTCAAAAAAAAACCTGCAGCACAACCCCCTCAAAAAAACGCACAACCAACCAAAGGTTAGAGAAAAAAGATTTAACGCCTAGAGCAACAGGGATTTTATTCAGGAAGCAAAATACCCTGTATTATTCCCATTCAATAAGTTACATTTTCTGACATTCTGCCTCTAACCAGTACCAATATGGGACTCTTCCAGGAAAAAATTACACAAACCAAAAGCCTGTACAGCTTGTTTCCCATGCTGTGCTATGGAAGATGTAGAAATCCTCCCTAACACAATTTTTTTCACTTACATCCAAAAGCACATGGCTTATTTTTACTTGACAATCTACAGGAGCTTATCTCATGCACAGAAAAACCTGCGACGACAGAGTGGTTGGCAACTGCTTCAGAGTCGAGAAAGGCTATGATTAAGATTCCTTGTGCAGCCTTCCTGAAGCCTCTTTCTGTGCACTTTTTATGGCATTGTCCATCATTACACACCCATACACAGCTCTTTCCAAGGGGCACATGTGTACTCTGTGCCTTGGATGAGCTGTGATCACTGACAGAGGAATTAATTCATGTTTTGCGCTTTCCCTGCTGCTCAGCATAGCACATTTATGTAAATGCATAGCACATTTACTAAATCACACCGTTCCAGTCTGTTCTCCTCTGCACTATATTTCTTATCTCATACATTCCTAGCCCTACCTTTTAGTCTTCTCTTGGTCTCAATTTTTTCAGCCAAGCTTAGCCTTATCTGGTCTCCAACTCCCATACGCCTGTTCCAGGTTGATTGACATTGCAGTTGCTTCTGCAGATTGAGCTTTTGCTGATGTAGCCAAGCTAGCTTTAAACTAATTAACATAGATACCATTAAGAGTGAAACCAGGACTGAAAACCTGCTAAAACACTGAGTAAACACTTTGTAGCCACCTTGGGCTGAACCTCATCTCTCCACAATGTTCCATGCTGATATGGCATTAAAACGTTAGCAAACTGCCTCTCCTGTTTACAGTTTCAACTGCTCCCAGTCTCCCTCTCCATATCTGTTTTCTCCTTCAATGATCAAATCAGCTTCGGTCTTCTTTGCAAACAAACCAGGGTTTTTTCTTCCTCAGTGTTTTCTGGATGTCATCATGGGAGGTCCTGAGACACCCTGTTTAGACACCAGCAGAAATGGTAGTAATATTGCTGTTCACCTCTGCATCTCCAAAACAGCTCTGATAATCCCTTTATAGCAGGGTTTCTATTTTGTCTCTAGACCAGAAACACAGGCCTGTGCAGTCTAGGTAATATCCACACATGGTGGGCTCCAGGCACTAGCTAAAAGTCAAAACCAAAGCTGTTGTGTGACCTGGCCTTGACATTTTGTGGGACACCAATGCAGAAAGCAGACGCTTGCAAGAGCCCATCTGTCAGAGCAGAAGAGCTCTATCTCGAACTGATTCCAAGCCTGCAGCTCTGAGCATTGCCCAGCTAACAAACATGTGCATGGGTCTTCTGCAAAATTGCAGTGCAAATGGGAAAGCTTGGTGAACACACAATTATCAATATCGCTGCAGTAAATGTTTATACTCAGGATGACATAAGCTTATTTTACATTTGCTTACCCAGGATTTACTGTGTCAAAAAAACCCAAACCAAACCAAAACACAACAACACCAACCCTAAAGTACAAGACTTTCTTCAGCTTTCTCATAAAGTTTAATTTCAGTCTCCAGTTTTTATTACTTTGCAATTAGTCATGCATGTTGCTTTCATATCCAGGGAGAAAAACTCTCTAAATAATCACTAATTTTGTTCCTCATAAGAAATCTGGCAACCACTTCAGATGATTAAACTGTGATTAAGTAGCTGCCTAAAGCTGAGAAGCAAGATGCAGCTCTCTGGCCTCTGACATTTTCTGGTTAAGAGCTGAGACTTGCGTTAGCCCTATTACCCCAGAAGGAAGGAAATCTGCTGCATGGTGCACAGAAGAAACAAGACCCCATGCTTCCTACTCTGCAAATGCACTCTCACCCTGTAAAGAGCCTTCAGACCTTATGCCTCCTCTTTGCCATGTGTGCTACTGCGTAGCTGGGGCCAATGCAGCTCAAGGAGAAGCTACTACCCTGGTGGGTCGCCTAAGCCCATTCTCGCCGGAAGCCTTACTTTAACAGTTTCCATCAATCTGTTTATCAGATTTGGGATTCACTTAGCACTTTCATTTGAAGTATCTGCTTCACTCAAAACTGGGTTTTGTTTGTTTACATCTTTCTTGTGCTTAGAAAAGTTTTTGGCAGGTTTCAACCAACCTTTTGGGGGAAATTTTTCAGAAGCTTCTAGCCAGATATACATATGCCTAAACCTGCTGTTTTGGTTTGTTTTGGTTTGTTTTGTTTTCTCCTGGAGGAAACTGACACTGATTTTTGCATTCAGCAGGACACTGTGTGGGTTGAGGGATGGGGCTTTCCCATCAATTTTTATTCCCTCAAAATATCTTCTTCTCCATCTCTAATTTGCAAGTTGATATGCTGTTAACTATACTGAGATTGATGTTGTTAGCGTCTATTTGTGCTTGACCTGGTGTAGGCAGCTGGGCCTCCTGGTTTTTCCCTGTCAAACCCTCCAGGATCTCCAGAGATCCCTTCCAACTCTAATTCTGTGATTCTTTGAGACTGTTGGCATGGGCTCCAGCTGCAGAGATAAGGCAATGAGCAAGATCAGAAACTTACAAGGGAAATGTAGGGTCTACATAAAGATCAACCTACCCATACTTACTGAACAGAATGGTATAAAACCTCCTCTGCCTCATGAAAACTAGTTTCTTCCTTTCCAAACTCTGGGGTCCAGCTAAGAAAAAGAACCCTCCCCATGCACAAAAAGAGGAGAAAAGTAATGCAGGGCAGCTGTGTGGATACAGTCATGATGTCTTGGGGAGCCTGGGAGCTACCTGCAAGGACTTTTTTAGTTATGATGTAGGTGTTAGTATTGGTGTTTCATCAGCTGTAATGCATATTAGGAAGTTTTAATTTACTACTGAAAGTGTATTTAATACTATGATGTAATAGTTATTAATAACTGCATGATGCGAGACGTTATTTGTGTTCTCAGGCACAATTTAATACAGACATAAGTAAATGCTTACTCAGAAAAGGAATTCTGCTAATAGTTAAATGCCCAAATATCAGTTTATGATTTTCAGAGTTCTATTTACTGACAATTAGGTTTTTAATTGCTAAATATTAGCTAGCTGTTTTCACACAATGAACTCCCTCTGCAGGGAAACAGAGGTTTCACCTACAGTAGGACAGAAAATCTAAACACAGATTATAATCAGGACACCATTAATTTATAGCAGTCTTGGCCTCAGTTTCTGTAATTCCCTACGATGAACTTTACCTATGCAGGTTGTTCCTATCTTCAAGCAAGCAAAATATTGATCTGAGAAGGAAGTAGTAGAAGTAATCACATTTCAGTTGCCATGGAGTACGACAGATTTACATACACTCTGTAATCAGACATCAAGCTTCTAAAAGTCAAATAAATAAGCTTCCTACATCATTTTGTCTGACTGCTATGGTTTTGATCTGGATGGACTTTATGAGGAAGATCCTCGCAGCCTTGGTTTCTCTGCTGAAGTCAGGAATAAAGATGCTATACTAAAGCCAGTTATAGCTGTGACATTTTTCACAGCTATGAAACCTGCCAAGCCACAAGACACAAGTAAACATTTACTGGCTAGCATGTAAGTGTAATTGATAGGATAATATTCTCGGGCATGTGTGCTAGCTCTCTCAGGAAATCTTATTCCCTTATTCTCATCTGGGATGGGAATGACGCTTGTTTGCTGCCCTGCCTCCTGCACCCCAGGCTGGGGGGCCCAGAAAGCAGACACATCTAGTGGGCAGGGGGAGGCATGTCAGCTCTTCTTCAAAGAAAATTACTTCGCTCTTTCTTTGCAGGTGTAGAAAAGAGAAATCAAAACTGGAGGAAATGAACCCAGCCTGCAAAAATCCACTGAGAAAGGGCAAATTTTTTTCACATCTTTTTAGTTAGCATGCTTCACCAAGCAGATGGAAGAGTTTTTACTCTAGACATTGTGTCCTAAAGCCCAGTCTGTGAAGACTGAGAACCTTTTGGCTGATCCCTTCATAGAAGAGTGGTGAGTTCCACCTTAAAGTTCTGGCTGATGCAGAATTCCTCACAAACAGTTCTAATACTTTTTGCATAATAATGTCAAGAAAAGATATTGAGGCAGCAGGTAGGTACATTTTTCCTTAGGTATGTGGTATAATGTGAGCAGAATACATTTCATCAGTTATTGACATTAGTTATGTAAGACCTGGCTTGTCCTTTGGATTGCCTGTACAGTCAATAGAGAAAAACAAGTTGCTTGAAAGAACAATTCACTTTCTTACGAGCAGACAAATGCAATCCAGAGGTTTAACTCTGCTTTCATTGACTGTAGACAGAGCCTCATTACTGGGAATTACAAAGGCGAGATGAATCCCACACAAGCTGTTTCAATGTAAAAAATGTACATGGATTTGATACAGCTCTTCAAAATATAAGCTGCATCATGAGATGCCTTGAAATGTGGCTGTGAGGTTGTGAATGCAGGTCTGTTACTGCATTTTTTAAAAATACACAGTTATGCTTCCTGGAAAAACGAGTGCAAGATCCTTCCCCATTATAAAATGAATATGCTTAACTGCCTCTGTAGTATATGAAGCTCTCACCCCTGACTGTCTCTTGCTATCCATAAAATGCTTGGCTTTAGGATAAAGCAAGTAAGTGCTTTTTGTCTCTGAAATAGTCTTCCATTCCTACAAAGCAGTGATGGCCTGTGGAATCAGTGCTAGGCAATTTGGGAGATGTGTGAAAGGGAGCAAAGAAAAATACTCCTTATAGCTGCAATTAGTTACGATGCTTTCAAGCAGCTCAACCCAACAGCAAATTTCAGCCCAGCTCTTCCCATCCCCCGTGTAATATCTACCCAGACACCACTATGCTCTTCTGCTGTGTGTTTTTCTCATCCCACAGCTCTCCCACTACAATTTTCATTTGCTATCATTTAGTGGCAGTGCTGGCAAAGCCCTGTGCTGAACAACTTCCTCTTGGCATGTGGGACCCTCCTCCCACTGCTTTGCTTCCCAGCTGCTTTGAAATGATAAAAATTAGAGACTTGACTGAACCACACACAAAGAATCCCAGCAATTTGGGGGAAGTCTCAAAGTAAAAAACATTTCAACAGACTGTGCTACATCTCAAAAGCATATTAAGCACAAATAACTTTCCATAACACAACAGCACTGATAGTCTTGCTGAGTTGGTCTTCTCTGTCTGAGACATATCAGCATCACTTAATATGAATAAGAAAGTTACATGACATCAAAATCACACTTTCCAAACTCAGATTCTATTCTGACTGAAGGTAGAATAAATCTGAAGTAATTTAATTGCTATAATTATTCTAAGGTTCATGGCAGTGTAAAATGGAGGATAAAATATATTCCAGCAAGCACTGCTAGTCCTCACTTTAACAACACATTTTAATTTTATGGAGAATTTTAACTAATGCAATTTAAGGAGGAAGATGGAAGTAGAATGTGGAAACAAGTTGCTTTCAAAAGAATGCATATATAATGGCTCCCCGTGAAGCAGCTTGAAAGCAATGCAACTGCTTATCCAGAACAGAGTTATAATTTTAGCTAATGTTGATTTAAATATCGTTTTAATGACTGTGAAAAAAAATTTAACACTTGATTCATTTTTATTGTCATTAATTATTCCAATATTTTTTAAGCTTGTTGTGTTAGATTCTGTTGTCACTTACTTTGTGTATTGCACTAATTTCATTACCCCAAATAAATTGTTCCAGATTTTTTCCAGGATAACTTGGAACATAGGCCTATTATAATTTTCAAAAATCATTAAAAAGTGCATAATACAATTGTTATTCATGCCTCCTTTTATTTATTCTGAAAACAGGAAAAACCTAGCAGCTCCAAGGAGCTGAACAGCATGCAAAGTGTGATTTAAACACTACTAAAATGCAGGTGACATTAATGTGAATAATTTTCTCCTTTATTGGGTAAACTGTTGAACAGCCAACCCAAGAGAAGCCATCAGAACAAGTCTGTTCGAAACAGACTGGGCTAAGGCTTGACCTTCAACCCTGGAATAACATAATTCCATTAGATTCTCAAAAAATAAAAGGCTAAAACATAGAAATTCATAACCAAGGACTGAACATAGTGTGTGTTTGAGATGTGTCTGATTCTGCAGCTTGCATTTACAGCTCTGGGACATGTCAGCTATTGAGCTAGGAGCCTCCTTCTCCTCAGCAAAGATGCTAAGCTGAGCTTCCACAAGTAGGACCTGTTTCCCCAAGAATAAGTCTTTCCAAAATGTCCAGATGGCAACATTACCTAAGTAACATTCAAGAGTGATGCTAAATTTGCAAGGTGCCCATGGCAAGGGATATGTAGAGAGACATCTGTGTCTCAGTGATACCTCACCAATAGAATTATCAGCAATAATAAAACAGGAAAAATAATGTTCCCTGATGGATATAGCTTATTGCATCTCTCGCTGACACTATATATTGTTATCCAGTCTCCACTGAATTAATATCCTAGATGCAATCTGAACATCCCTATACTGCTCACAAAAAAAGTGCTGTCCTTTTGGATCCTTGTCCAGGATCCAAAGTATGATTATGTCAGATGGGAAACGCAGAGAGCTCAGTTATGATCACAAAGCTCCAGCGACTGATTTCAGACTGTGAAATGTACCTGGCAGGAGGAGACTTTTTCAAAGAGTCAGAAATAACCAGCCACACTTGAACTTGCTCAGTAAAGCATAGAACACTTTCTAAGCTCATGGCATCTACATTTGCAGTTTAGAGCTTTTTGATTATTCACTGCATTGGTTAACACCACATGACATTCTGGATTTGTAAACCAGGGTTTTGTTGCCATATTGTTTCATAACATACATATATGTCTACATATACATGTGGAGATATTTCTCAGACACAGAGCATATAAAGTAAGACTGAAATTATGCATTACTGTAGGACAGGTGAAGAACTAACTGAGCCACAGAACTGGTTGTGTCTCACTAAAGCAATTCATAACCTAGGCAAACAGGGGAGTAACAGTGAAGTGGCAGCTGTCTGTAACAGTGCAAAGAATCCAAGACAGGCAGGCAGCAGAAGGTGGTTTGCATCCTGTAGGCACAACCACCAGAAACAAACATCTCACCCTTGCTAGAAAGTGAACCTACCAGCTGTTAACATACATAATTTAAAATACATGTTTCTGCAGTTAGCAGCTATACCACTATATCATGCATGCTTTAAGGCTTGCCAAATGCCTGTACCTGCTAATGGGCATAGCTGCAACAAAAAAGGGAAGGCTTCTGCTTCCACCAGTAGAGCTTCTCTATGCAAGGGGCAATTCTCTTGTTGCCCCTCCAGTTTCTCTAGTGTCAGAGGAACAGGAAAGGATGGACCTTAAGGAACAAGCTCATGCAGAGCATCAGACTGACCTCCAGAAGTGTGAGCCTCCGGGATGTTCCAGCAATCATTAACAGAACCACTCCAATACAGAAACTGCGTTCCACTTCTCTGACAAGTAGTTTTCCAAAACAGTGAACTTTTGAAGGTATTTGAAGTTCTGCCCTTTCTTGGAAACAATATTAAATTTAGTCTAGTTCAGTACAGTGTCTTCAGTGCACAGCGCTGTTTGAAGTGAGCTTAATGATACTGCCAGTGTAAACAGTTTATGAAATAATTGCTACAGATCCCTTTTTCTTTAGGTTTGTTTTGGTCTGACCTCCAGTTATTCAACACAGATTTATTTCTGTGACTGGATTTCTCCAGCAATTCCATTTCCAATCAAACAGAGCTCTTACAGCATTAACAAAGAACCAATTATGTTGCATGAGAAGTAAATTTATTGAACTATGGTAACAAAAAAATATTCAGTTTACCTCTTCGGTCATTTTAGCATCTGTCTTTACTGATTACATTAATTCACAGCCTGTGATTCTTTTATTTTTGCTAATCCTTCTGCTGCTTGTGAAGGGTTTTAGCATTCACCACAGTACTGGACTGTTAATGTATCCATGTTTCCACTGTTTTCAATCCACCTCACTTACCAGATGCTTTGGAGGGTATTTCCACTAACAGACTCCATTAGTATTGACTGTTGCCCATATCAAACATTTAATGTGCACTGCCAGATTTAATTATATGTTTGCTTGAACAAGATCTATTATTGTCTTTGCTTGTATTGCAAAGAGCCAGCTTTGTAAGGTTTCTCACTTCACAGATTATTGAACCTTTTTGGTGAACTGTGTTGCTTGTAGGCTAATAACTACAAGCTTTTAATTATTAAGAATCTTGGAGAATTCTGAATGGTACAAGATAAAGGCTTTTCAGACACCACTTTGGACTCTTACTTGCTCAAATATCACTTGCCTGTCCTGTGAGCAAGTCTGAATACACAACAAATGGAAGTACCAGTTACTGTCTGTGTAATACATACATACATACATAGAAACCCCTGAAGTACCAGCTAAACCAGTTTTGGCTTAGGCAATGTAGTGTGACAAATTTACACATAGATATTTGCTTTAAGCACTTTCTGGACAAATTCACCTATGTTTGGCTCCATCACCGGTATGTTAAAGCGCTTGTTAAGACTGCATGTACCCCTCTGGTGATTGTGTTGATGGATGATAGCTTTCTACTGTGTGAAGAGATTGAGTGCCCAGGGCTGAATTTTTCACGTGTTGTATTTGGGTTTTTTTGACCATGAAGTTTTGTTCATATGCCAGTATCTTAGCAACAACAGTCTGATTAAAGCAAATTCACTGTTTCCTTCCTGGAAAATTAATACAATGTTGACAAGCCAGTTTAATCTTCTATTCCACTGCTTTTTGGGGTATGGAAGAGCAATTTATTTAGTTCTGTGAACTACAAAGCAACAGCTCCAGGAGCAATCAGCCCAGAAAAGGTCTGAATTATGTTCCTGTGATAGGGTAAGCAATCATTAAACCAGAAATACAGCACCAGTAACACGCAACTCTTTGGCAGACTGGTAAGTTTGCAACCTGCGGGCCTTAACGTCCTAAAACTAGGAAACAATGTAACAAGTGATTCACTCCAGGAACAAACTTGCCAACAAAGTTTTCCAAGTTGACAAGCAGGTATTTATTACAGCGCCGGGAGACACGGGGGATAGCTCCTCCTAATGTGTATCCCTGCATTGTTACAAAAGTTGCCCTTATACAGCCACTGGGCATACATACATATTCATGAGGCAACGTATGCATACATACATATTCATGAGGCTACATATGGATTACATCATTTTCTAGACAGTGTCCCCCATGCGTACAGAAATGTGGTAGTGGTCTCCGAGGGTCATTTACTTCTTCATCACTGCTGGCACCCTTTGGAGCGTGCGCAGTAGGTGTTTATACAAAATTAATTGGTTTTTTAATACCACAGACATAACTATCATCCTGTCCTACTTATCAGTTGGTTTAACTGCAGCCCATCCTGGACACCTGCCATGCCTAGACACTCCTTATCCTTACATCCTGCTCTTCCAGCCTGTTTGTCTTACACTCATTTTGTACTAAGGTCATTAAGGCCCAAAACTACATCGACTGCAATGGTTTATCTTATACAAGAATTCTCAGTATGTTCTCTAGCTGTACTCTATTTTTTTTTTTCTGTGTATCATGCACCTCAGTAATTTTCCATTGCTACTGTTACAAAGCCATCACACTTAGCATTACTTAAAACTGATTCTAAAGGTTTATACTTCACTTAGTAATTTTGTGCCCATCTTTGTTTCACAAGGTAACCTGCAACTTGATGAAATACAGCCCAATATCTTAAAATGCATCTGCAAGAAATTAAAAGTTTTTGGAAATGATTTATTACTTAGGCTACTGTGGAAGAGAAATAAACTGTGTGGGAGACTATACTTGTAAAGCAGTAGGGCTGCAGTCACACTACGCAAAGTACTACTGAATTGTTTGGAGGACAGCATTCATATATATATACATATACATATATTTTATGCTTAAGTGAAGATTAGAAACCAAGTGTAAGGCTCTATTTCCTTCAGACATGGCTGGCTCATCCCTTTAATCATACCTCCTAACATGTGAAAAGGCACTGCTAGAGTTAAATGGAAGAATGATCTATTTTAACTGCCTGTTCCTAGAGGTCAATGTTTAGGATTAAAAGAAAGTGAGAGTTGAATGTCATAGCTAGATAAACTTGTCAATATTTAAAACAAAAGTTCTGTATAATGGAGGCAGACTTGAAAATCTTACTAATAAAACAGAAACTTCTGCACACAAACTATAAATCATCGGGTCAGTTTGATATAATAGTTATGTTTAAGCCATTGTTGCTTACATGAAAGTGAAAACAACAAAATTATCTCAAATATTTGGCAGGCTAGTACCTGTAGAAATATCAACTCCCCCAAATAATCTCAGAAATACTCTCATTAATTTTCACAGAGCACAAGAAAGACAATTAAATAACATTGTTTCATCCACTTTTTGAATGAGAAGGCAATCCCTTCTTAAAATCAAGATCTTCTCACAGAAAGTTTTGTTCGCAAGCATCCCGATGCTACTTTCCAACTGGCAGAATAGTACCAGCAGTGTAAAGACAGAAACTATGAGATATTCAAAGAAGCTGAAGGAAATACAGTGTGTATTTTTCATCAAATCTCAGTTCCAGCTGGCTACTGTCTCCAGGCACAGAGAAATTCTAGGTGAGCACAGACTCATATACAGCAGCCAAGCAAAGCAATTTTGTGCAGGCTCATTTTAACATTCCTTCACATAATGACCTTCTCATTAAAGCCAAGACTATCAAGTTTATTACACAGTTAAGAACAGTCTACAGAATAAAAAAAAAAAAATAGACCTTAGAAGTCATAGATGGTGTATTAACTGCTACACTATTATCCCTGCATATGGCCTGATGCAACATTGCTAGATCTTGCACTAGGGCACCCCCTGAATTGTACATTATTTAAGAAATTAATTTTAACTGATGTATACAGAACAGATACTTGTCCTCAGCTTTTGACTAAGAATGTATTTAACAATATTATATCATTATATACCTACATGTATATATATGTATACATGTAGGCACTCGCTACTTAGTTGTTTCTCATCAAGTGCGAAGCATTAAGTATCCTGAAGCCAGATGTTAATTTTGAGAGCCGAGGCCAAGAGTGCTGAAAGTAGCCTAGACTTCAAGACTGCCTAATTCAAATAGATTAACTGTGGAAAGACCTGGGTTTTATTACTTCCTTTTGAGGTAACCATCTTCAAATGTTCAAAGAGCACAGGCACTTCTATTAAGGGTATTTGCACTCTTTCACAAAGCTATGCTGGAGCTGCAATAGGAAGCACACCAGGCAGTTTCACAACACAAGACTTCAGAGAAAATGCTTCAGAGTCTTAAAGTGTTCCCAACCCTCACTTGCAGCCCACATCACAACATGCAAATCCTCAGGACACAGCAACTTCAACTGGGAAAAAAAACAGCTCTGCCATTCAAAAGAGCAGTGTAAAATTGATCTCCATGTCCATGGCCAGCTTATTGTGGGGAGAGCAGACAGGTTTGGGCTTGACTCAAGTTAAAAGAGCTCAAGTGGGCAGCACCATTCTGGAGCAAAAAACTGCTTTAACTCTGGCTCAGTTCGCTGTCTCAGTTTGCAGAACTGGTCTGTGAATATCTGTGCTGGTATAACTAGGGGAAGAAGAGTGTGCAACCAGAAATGAGCAGTAGTGGGTGGAAGCTGAGGAGCAAAACCCCCCTTCAGCTGTGACTGCCACTGAACTACTGAGCCACTGATATCATTCAGTGTCATTTCTGAAGCTTTCTGCAGTGCTGGAAGCAAGAGAATATGCTATGTTGTTTTGGGTGGACAGGAAATCTGTGAATAAACATGACAGCTCTGAGAGGTGCCTCCATAAACCAGCACGGTGTTCAAATGAAGTTCTAGCTAGCTCAGAAGATTTTACCACCACAACCCTTTCTGAAAAAGCCTGTTAGAATCCATCAGCAATTAAACCTCTCAGGAGATATATAATAGACTTTTAAAGGACTCTCCACAAAGCTGTGAAATAGGTTATTTTACAGCCTTATACTTAAGTAGTCATCTATTCCTTTATAAATTGAATGGGTATTTCACTGTAACGGATATTTCCAATTCATATGTTAATGGTGTTCTATTTTGATAGCATTTTTACTCACTTTACAGACTTGAAGATTTTGCATTTAAGACCAGAAATGACTATCAGGTCATTTAGTATAATCTCCTTACCTTGGATTCCTAAACTTTACTCCACACTAAGCTAATTTATTTGATCAAAATGTAGGTTGTGTTCAACAGCTGCCACAAACTTCCTCAATATTCCTGCAGTTCAGTGTCTTCCCCACTGTTCCATAATTGTCACAGAAGTTTTCTTACTGTGACCAGCAGATTTTTGTGCTTTTCCTGATTTGCGTAACATTCTCCCAGGCTGCTCTGTACAGCTTCAATACACTTCACCTGCACTGAGTGCTGGATATTTCCTAAGCTGAAGTGCCAGTGTGCTGTGGTTCAGATTCTCCACAGCCTTGGAGTTCAGTTACCAGTGAAATCACATTTATTCCTCAGGCTGTTTACAATTCAAACAAAAGGATTTATCTGTACAGCATCCAAACCCAAAACAGTTAAGAGTACTTAAACCTTTTGCAACAAGATTAAGTATTTAAAAGAAAAATCTTTCCTCATGTTTCCTGTGGTTACAGTCTTGTACATACCATACAGCTTAGACTGTATCTACAGAGCCTTTTTTTATGCATCACATAAGCTTTTACAGACAAGCTTGCTCTTCTAATCCTCTAAGGGTTCCACACAAATTCAGCCTTTTCCCTTCTAAACTTCTTAATTTCTTACTTATTCAGAAGATATTTCTACACTTGACTTCTTAAGACTTTTTTATTTCTCTGGAGATATAATAATTTGTTTGCAGAATCGTTAAGCTCTATACCTAACTGGCTTATTAACAAATTTGTGACTCAACAAGGTAGTAAAATTCTACTCTTTCCCATTATCCTAACCCAGGTTTGACTGTACCAATAAGATGGCAATAGGTCTGGAAAGAGAATGTTAAAGCTTTTGCAGTCAGATTAGTACTGATCTAATTTATAAACACCATGTCTGTTAAAATTTGTTCCAAACATTCTAGCAAAACAGCTTTGTATCAGATCAAGTGCTTACATCAGAATTCCCCAGACCACCCACAGGTCCTTTCAGGTCCTTTCTCATTCCCTTCCCATTCCTTGACTCCTGAGATCATGGCACCTGGCTGTAGCTGCTCTTTGTCAAACAGAAGCTTGAACCATGCTCATTCTTCCTGCCACTTTACATCTGTCTTTCACCTTGAATGCCCCCTCTTGGACCAGGCTTTTCTGCCTTCCCTTAGGCTTTTTCCTGAATCAGTTATCATATCTAGTGATCTTGGCATTGCCACTAAGCCAGAACCAAGGCCTAGCAGAGACCCAGACTTGCCATAAGCAGCATTCCCTGGATGCAGCTCTGTGCAGTGAGATGCTCATGGGAGTGAGCAGGCAGGAAGGCAAAGCAATCTCTCCTGGCAATCAGACTGTGAGGAGCTTTGCTGCATCACTGATGGCTGAACATCTCAGTATCAGTGCTAAGTGGACCTGGAGCAATGCACAGGGCAGGCTCTGAACAGCACATACCAGAGGACCATGAATGCCTGTGAGAGCTCTAGTTTTGGCAGTGACCTGCTGCAACCTTCAGGAGCTGGATCATTTCCAGGTGAGGAATACAGACATAATTCCCACATGCACTGCAGATTATGGGCCCTTCCCAGTTTTGGATTTGGATACATTTCTTCCCCACTAAGGAAGAGGGAATGTCAATAGCCAAGGAGCACACTGCAATTAGGAGGAAACCTTTGAGAAAAGCTGGGCTACAAGACCCTAAGGATTCTTCAGTTCCAACAGGACTTCAAGATAGATCCAGGATCAAGACCAGATAAGAAATTCACTCTCTAGAACCTTTCCTAACATAGCAGTTCTCTTTTGGGGATGCAGCCAAGCATAGGCATTTAGCCAGCAAAGTGATCTAGCAAAACAAACAGGATGCCTCACCTTCAGCAGTGTTCAGGCCTGTTGTCTTCAAAATGCTTCAGACCTATCCTGCAGCTGGTCCCATGCTTTTAGCAACAACTGTCCCATTTAACCTGCTCTACATACGCTTCGGCATGGGTCCTACTAGCTGACATTTTCATAGAATCATAGAATCAACTAGGTTGGAAAAGATCTTTAAGATCACCAAGTCCAACTGTTACTCCAGGACTGCCAAGCCTGCCACTAAACCATGACACTAAGGGCCTTATCTACATGGTTTTTGAACACTTCCAGGGATGGCAATTCCACCACTTTCCTGGGCAGCCTGTTCCAATGCCTGAATATCCCATCTGCGAAGAAATTTTTCCTAATATCCAATCTAAACCTCCCCTGGAGCAGCTTGAGGCTGTTACCTCTTGTCCTATCACTTGTTACATGGGAGAAGGGACCAGCCCCACTTCACGACAACCTTCTTCAGGGAGTTGTAGAGGGTGATAAGGTCTCCTCTGAGCCTTTTCTTCTCCAAACTCAACAACCCCACTTCCTTCAGCTGCTCCTCATCAGACTTGTGCTCCAGACCCTTCACCAGCTTCGCTGCCCTTCTCTGGACCCACTCCAGCACCTCAGTGTCTCTCTTGTAGTGAGGGGTGCAGAACTGAACATAGTATTCGAGGTGCGGCCTCACCAGTCTGCACAACTCACCCTAGACTCTCAGCTCTGCAGAGCTAGCCAGGATACAGAGTATAAGAAATACCTAGCTATAACTGGGACTGCTGGCTCAAAAAAGATTGGGTAAGGTGGTGTTACAAGCAAAACTACCAGGCAAGAACAGGAAATACAGGGAGAAAAGAAAGGAAGTACAGGCTACCCCATGGACTACCTTCCCAGCACTGGCAAGCAAGTAAAGCGGCTGCAGCTGGTGCTTGCACTTGCACAACAAGTTCTCCTCAGGTACTTTGGTCCCATCCAACAGCCATCTGCTCTTTCCTGGCCTCCCAGAAGCACAGACACAGCAGAATTTTTCCATGTGCCACAGATCAACTCTGCTATGACCCTGAGGGACTCCCTGTCTTTTTCAGCATATTGCAGCTGCAGACACAAAAAACAAACGCTCAGGGAGACTGCCCATGAGTGGCTCCATAAACTGTCAGGGTTAGGCAGGAGTCACAGAGAAACAACCAGCAACACAGCACATCTGATGCTGCCATCAGCCTCTGTTAACCTGCTCGCATGGCTGCAGCTATGGAAGATGCAGGCATTAGCTGCTTTTCCATGAATCAGTGCTAATGCTGGCAAAGCAGCTGCGGTGTAATGTACTGTCAACAGAAAAATGTGAGTCTGGACAAGCACTAATTTATACATTCTTGCCACAGACTCTACAAGTCACACACCAAACTCTCTGCACTTGGCATGCTCCCCACACAGCCATAGCACAAACAAGGGTTTTGTGTATGGCCATGGCTCTCTCCTCTCCACTACTGACTCCCCTGACTGTGGTCAGAGGTTACCAGTACCTACACAGCCTTCCCCACTGTGCTTCCCAGAGATCCCCACCCAGTGCTCAGAACATCTCTGTTTATGCTTTTTCCCTGTCAGCTAGTGACCCCTTCATATGTCAATCTCCCAAAATCAAAGTACAGCCCTTCCGTCAAAGTCACCACCATTCATCTCATGAATGTAGACCAGGCTGCATGTGGCTCTGGGCAACCTGCTCTAAGTGAAGATGTCCCTGCTTATTGCAGACAACTTGGACTAGATGACCTTTGAAGATCCCCTCCAATCCAAAGCATTCTATGATAATGTTGTGCTGAACAGCACAAGCATCACTTTTGGTAAGTTCAGGGGAGGAATCAGATTGTACCAACACATTGCCTCTCTGTCATGCACAGCCTCTGCTAAATGAACCTAACAAAGCCATGCATTTCACTCCCAGCACACTGCAACCCATTTGAGAAGCTCTGCCAAGACTTTCCACAGCAACTCTTTCTGTGGGAAGTTAAAGGTACACATTACTTTCATCAAATCAGCCTGTTGTTCAGGCCCTCAAGGTCAGGGCTGCCTTCACATGAAGCTAACTCAGATCCAACAGGGATATATGTAAGATCAGATCTGCATCCTCAGCTTCAATGCAAGTTGGAGCACTTTTTTCTTCACTCAGCCAAGGACCATTTCAAAATTACAGATGGAGATAATTTCCTGTCAAAAACACAAATATGTTTTAAAACTTGGCTTGATTCAGGCAAAACTCTAATTTTCCAAACCTGTCAAATTATTTGACCCATAATTGACTAAAATGTCCAAAAGCATAGTTTTATATTTTCAAAAGGAACATTTCCATTAGAGGCTTATTTTACTCTTCATGTCATGTAGCTCCTTTTGCAAAGGATAAGCAGACAAATTTTTCTTTTTTTTCCAAGTTTATTTCATTTTATGCCTATGTCATGGTTTCTGCAAACCCATCTTACATGTTGAAGCCATAAAGAAAACCTAGCCTAAACTCCTTTTATGCCATATGCAGGAGCACTTTGCAAAGATTTCTGCAGTGCTTTGGAGCCCAGCTAAAATCAACAGCACCCTTGATGAACAAGAGGAACCTGATCTGGGGATCTTGGAAAAACAGCATGTCAGGTGCCAGAATGAGTCCTGTAAAAATTATATTGGTAATTATGGAAAAGATTATTACAGAGTAAATGGATGTCACCATATTGTCTATTGGTTATGTGATTGCATCCAGTAACAAACACTGTTTATTCTGAAAGCTGGCATAGATGGTACATACAGTACCACTGAAATAAAGGGCCCTCTGTGCACTGTCCTCTTCACGGTCTACATTACTGGTAATATTTACTCTTTATATTCACTGCAGGCATAGAAATGTTAGCAGCAAGTAAAAAATGCACAATTTTTTCTACACCTCTGTCAGGTCTTTGCAAACCTCAGTGGGACAAAAATCCTAATACTTCACTTTCTTTCCATTAAGTAGGAAACCAGTTCAGAAAGTTGCAGGTTTCCTTCCTTCTCCTGGGTTTCCTCCTCCACAAGCAGCTTAAAATTCCTGTTTACTGAACACACAAACTCGTACTGACAGCATCAGGCAGCAGAGCTGTTGACTGCTTTGCCCAGCATTTTTTAATTTAATCTTGCATTCATTGCTTATTACAGATAGAAGTTTACTTGTTTTCCAACACCAACCCTGTGTTGCTGCATAGCTTCTTACCCTTACTGTATGAAAAGCTGACTCAGGAAATCAAAAAGTGACCAATGTATCTTTTCAAGCCCCCTTTCCGCCAGAGAAGCAACTACATAGAAAAAAACACCTTAAACCATAAGAATGGGAAGCATTCTAGTTGTTATCTACTAGCATCTAAAGTTAAATCCCACTAAAATTAAGAGTAAAATCAAACTCTTCTAAATCCCATTTCAAATGGTATGCTTTCTCTTTCTACAGCCTTTTCTTTCATTTTCAGTCCCTGCACACGCTTCAGAGTGTGATCCTGAGGGACACTTAGTATGTAATCATGTTTAAAATGTAAACAGAGAAAATGATTATGCAACTTGAGTTTGTGAGGCCAATCTTAATTTTGGTCTTTCCTAGTTTACACATTTGCGATTACTTAAAAAAACCAACCCAAACAAACCACAAGATCCCAAGAAAAGTGTTTGTTATACTGCATGATCCCTAGTAATTACTTCTTCCCAGAGCCACTACCAAGGTCTGTTTCTATGACTGTATATCAAGAGACAAGAGTATTGCTTGAGTAAAAGAACACATAATTAATTCAAAACATGCTTTCTGTTTCTGATACAACTTACTCAAAACTACTAGAGGGAATTAGAAAAGAGGAAAAAAATCAAGACTGCTGATTTCCACCTCAGACGCCCATGCTGGTCACAGACATGCAGTTTCACACTCCCCCAGACTAGCTGAGAAGCAGAGAAAGTATAAATTAAGACACGTGGGCCTTTAGCACATCACTTGGTTGAGGAAACGGTAGGATATGCTTCAGTTTACTGAATGAATTTACCTTGCTGAAGAACAAGGGAGCCGAGGGTCCCAAAGTTACCTAACAAGCATGAAAAAAACAAGAGATACTCAGAACCGCAAATCTCAGACACCGAGCAGCAATTATCGCAAATAGCGATTTCCAGCTGAAAGCCCCTTCCCACCCGGTCGAGCCATCATTCCGAACAGCCCCCGCAGACAGCGGACTGGGACACCTCCAACCGGTGCCCCTCCGCGCACCTGCAACCTAGGAAATGAAACTACCCGAAATCACACTTTTCGCGACAAAAAGCGGGTAACTGTATGCTGTCGGATACGCCCGCGACAAAAAATTACGGGACCGTCCCAGCGAGCACCAGCACACCGACACCGGGCAGCGAATTCCCCCGAGCGGGCAGCGGGACATGCTCAGTGCGAACAGCTAGCCCCGCCCCGCCTGACCCGGATACAGACGGTGCTGTCTGCTCGCCGGCCCGCTGAGGAGTGTGGAGTCGGGCCGGTCTTGCCACCAGTGTAACAGCAGCGGAGGGAGCGGATCGCCCCGGCGGCGTTATGGGTCTGTGGTGAGCGCCCGGCACCGCTACCTACTCCACTGTTCCCCCCTGCCCCGCGGCCATGGCCCCCATGGGCATTCGTCTTTCGCCGCTTGGCATGGCTGTGTTCTGCCTGCTGGGGCTGGGTGTTCTTTACCATCTCTACTCCGGCTTCCTGGCCGGCCGTTTTGCCTTCTTTATGCTGAGCGAGCCGGCGGCCGGCGAGCCCGAGATCCCCCACGGCTCCGGTGCCGTGGACCTGCGGGAGCTGCTGGCCGTGTCCGTCCTGGCTGCTGTCAGGGGTGGGGAGGAGGTGAAGCGGGTCCGCGATGGTAACGACCTCAATGCCAAGGCCAAGGGGAAGACGCGGGAGGGGGCCGAGGAGCAGCTGACGAGCGGTGACTTGCTGTCCAACCGCAAGATGTTCTACCTGCTGAAGAGCGCCTTCCCTGCCGTGCAGGTGGGTACCGCGCTCCCTTCTCTCAGGTGGGCGGCTGCGGGCCCGTAGCTGGGCTCTGCTCACCCCGCGGTATAGAGCCCCAGGGGTAGGCTGCCTAATACTGGTCTGTAACGCCATGAGGGCTCGGCCCTTTGCAGGGAGACACGTGTCGCCTCTCGGTTTTGTAATTGCCGACGGGAAACGCTGCCCTGGTTTTGCATTTTTCCTTCCCCTCTCGCAGGTTCGGAGGCAGTGCCACCTCATGCATGTTGCCGTGGGTGCTGGGTTGCAGGGGAAGGGGATGGATCACGTGTAAGCAAAGCTGTGTTATATGAAACTGTATTTGAAATTATATGGGCATGAGGGGTGAAAAACACTGAGTCTAATTGTTGCAGATTAAGTGCTTTTTGGTTAAAGATAAAGGTCACTTCATAGTGCCTATTCTGCCTGTGTTTATGGTGCTGTAATTAGGAATACTGTTATTTTTGTAATTATCCTTCCTGCCAGTTGTCATTCCCATTTTTAAGTTACAGGGAGAAAGAATTGGAAATTTGTGGTTTAGGAGCATAGTGTTACATTGCCTGAGGTCTTGGCTCTGGTGGCTTTGGACCAGCAGGTAAACTAACAGCTGTGTCACACTGGGTATCACTGCCTACGTGGGCAAAATAAATTTACTTTTCTTTCATAGGTGCACAGCCCTCCCTGCCCTCATGAGCTTCTGAAATCTGAGTCTAACGCCTAAGGTCGCACCCAAACCAGAGTTACACTTTGAGGCCTTGGAGGGTTTGTTGACGTTACCGCTTTTGCTTTAGTGAATGAGAACTTCTCTGCAGTCTCTTGATGTTAAAGTCTAGGTTTTTTATTGTAATTTAAAACTGATAGCAAACCCTAGTTTTGAATTTAAAAGGTGACGATTGCATGCTTTTCTTGGACAGGTAGTGCAGTTAAGTTTACTTTTTGGTTAAGTTTAGTTACTACTCAACGAGTTTTCAGTGATTGTTTTAGAAGTTAATCAGGGTGGTGTGTAGATTTTTGGTGCTTTTTTTTTTTTGGAGGTTTTAAATGTAGAGAACCCATTTAGTATAATATTTAAAGAAAACACTAAATTCTTTAATATTTGCGATAAACTTTGTATGTGATTAATCTTTCTCTACAGAAAGATTGTGAAGGTTATGTCCTGAAGATTGCTGGATTGGCAGTTAATAGCAAACTACCTTAGCAAGCCCTGCATTAAAGGAAGAAAAAGCATTGTCCCCTGTTCTCATTTGTTCAGTGACTTCACAGAGCTTGGTGTTACAGTATGCCTGTATTGCTGCCTGAAACCTGTACAGTTGCTCCCCTTCTGCAGGTGGAGAGGCTTCATTAGATATGAGAGTTGTTTATTCTTCTAGAGGAGGCTGGGGCTTTGGTCTGGACTTGAAGAGCTCAGTGAGCTGTGGTGCCTGTTCCATGTCTGGCTATGTGCATAAACTCTGCTCTGGCGCCTGGGATGCATAGCGGTGACTTGCATGTCTTCCTCTCAGAGGGTGTTGACTTTGAAAATCTAATTTTAAAAAACTTTGGTACTCCTTTTTTATTTTCCTTGCAGTTAACTTTTGCTGATGGTCTTTAAAAACTAGATAGTACTTTCTGAAGTGCAGGTGTGTTCTCCAACAGTGTGAGGACAGAAATATGTGTGCACATCTGTGAAACTGGGGAAAAAAAACCCCAGACATATGTATTTTCTTTTTTCATCCCTCTCCTGACACTGAGCTTGAGCACTGAGGATGACTGGGAAGAGTTTGTTTGACAGATCTTTCAACTGATCTACTTATTCAGTCTGACATATCAGCTCTGGGATTATCAGTATTGTGCATGATCTGGATAGTAACAGGTTGTCTCATACAGTGCTTAAAAAATATGCACTAAGCTGTATGTACTGATAAGACATTCTGCCTCTTAAAGTCTATACTATGATGAAGATGTATTTGTAAACATTTGTCCAAAACAAAATAACCTTTTTTTTTTTTCTTTACACTATATACACGTGGCACTGTATCCTCCTGCGGTGTAAAGACAAGGTCTCATCTCAATCTGCGAATTCTTTACGTGTACCGTCAGCACAACACACCTAACTGCGACTGTTTTATAGAGCAGACCTGCTGCAGTCTTGAATAGGAGGATTACACAGGATTTCCTGAGACACTCTTCATGTGAGACAATATGAAGCTGCATTTTGTAAGAAGCATTGTACTTTTTACCTGCAGCCTTATGCCCTTGTACAAAGTGATGCTCCAGAATAAAAAACATTGCTGAAATGGAATAAAACCCCTCATTTTGCTAGAGAAGATCCTGCTAACAAAGTTATTGAACAAAACTGAAAGAATTCCATGAGTAAACGTATGTAAAATGCTGATTTACTCTCATCATGGAGTCCTTGGCCTAACAGGGGTACCTTAGCATTTAAATTAGTGCCAAATATTGCAGCCAGGAAAAAAAACCCACAAACTGGCACAAAAAAACAGTGTGCCAAAATATGTCTATAATGTAAAGAAAATGGAGCTTTGAGCAGCTTGGTCCAGTGGAAAGTGTCCCTGCCCATGGGAGGGGAGTTAGAACTGGATGAGCTTTAAGGTCCCTTCCAACCCAAACCATTCTGTGAACCTCTAACAATAGCCATGGCTTTCCAATGTTTAAAAATAACCAGGGGCAGAAGTTACTTGTCTGAAAAAGCTGAAGTCAGTGAGCAGCCTTGGTTTCCCTGTATTGTGCTGCTGGACATGAAAAGGGGAAGCATGCAAATTGTCTGTCTGAAACAGATTTTCTCATAAGGTGTGATTATTAAGAGAAGATGGAAGACTTAGGCTTTTCATTTGCAAAAGCTGACATACATCTGGAAAAAGTCTTACCGTCCTGACAGTAGTGATTTATACAAAACCTCTCAAAAACTGAGGGCAGGAAGAGGGGAAAAAAACAACCCACCACAACAAAGAGCACAGAGAATATTTTGTTCTTCTACATAAAGGTACTGACTCTACAGAGGAAGAGGAACTCCACTGCTTACATCACCTGCTCAACTTGATATAAGTAGATGCATTTGCATCAGTTCAGGATTTCTTACAGCTAGGTTAGGTAAGGCCAAAGAGGAATGGATCAATTCTGTTTTATCACTGTGTAGTAAAATTGAGTGGTATTGGGTATTGTTGTTCTGTCCCTCAGAAATAGGCATGAGAAAGGTAATTGAGGAAGGAGCAATTCAGTTATTTTTAACTTGGGTAGTACCCAGTGTTGTCTGATCACAGGCAGCATCCAGCAGTGCTTATTTACATGCATCTTCTATTAAGTATAGTTGCTTAAAATACATTTAATGCTAAAATATATTCAGTGGTTTCCCTTGATAAGGTCCTGAACTGCAGTTACAGGCTTTGAGGTGTTTACTTCTTCTGTATTATCTGTGTGTTGTCCTTATATATTTGCTTGTCATGCTGAGAATGAGCTAAATCTCTGATCCAGCTATGGTCATCCCCTCTGCTCCTTTTCATTTTTTAAATTCTTTGTTATCTTTTCTGGGTTACTTTGCTGCATTCCTGGTTGGTTCTGCTGTTTATTACTTGTGCTAACACAGTGATGGTGAAATAAGGACTAGGACTGGAATCTCCCTGGGATTAGGAAGGTGCTTGAGTGGAAGAGGGAACTGGGAAGGCAGTGTTCCCAAATTCAGTTAGAGACTGGCCAGAAACACTGTCAAGTTCTGCCCAGAGGAGCTTTTCTGTTTAAAGAGATGATTCCTGATACCTGGGTTTCAGCAGCAGTACCTGCTAAAAGAGGTTCTCTCAGCACCACGCATCACGATCTTCTATTCTTTTAGCATTGCTTGTCCAGGGATCAGTGTCAGAAGCTTGATATTTGAATATATGCAAGGTAAAAATGTAAAATAAAGGTTATTTAGAAATGCTGTAGTTTACTTAACATTGTGGCTCTATCAACACCCTATGCTGGCGCATCTGAAGGAGCACCTTTTCTTGCTTATAAAGGCAGGACTGATTGACAGAGGAATATGTGACCCTTAAACTATTACTTTAGCCATATTTCCTCTTTATTCTGACTATGAAAAAAGCCATCAGTTTTAAATTGGAGAAATTTAAAAACCCCTACACAATTCTGCTACTTTGCTTGTGCACTGTCCTAGCATTATTTTCATGGGGTGCAGCTTTCAGTCTTATTTGACAGAATAAATGCTGCCCTATATTCTCATTTTCAAGTTTGGGCTTATTTTTGACCAGTGCATTAGAATTGTACAATGGTTTGGGTTGGAAGGGAACTTGAACTTCTCTAGTCCCGCTGATATATGTTCTGTAGTTGCACCAGCTATATGTCTTGTTTTCTATTCTAAATACTGAATAGAGAAATATCCTTTGTGCCTTCTGGGGTGTTTTTTATGTTTTTTTCTTTTTTTTTTCTTTTTTTTTTTTTGATTCTTTTGGGGTTTGTTTTGTTATTGTGACTGTGATGTATATTGAGTCTTCCTCTGTCCCAGTCTTCTGGCTTCTTTTTATTAGTCTTGCCACTGGTCTGAATCCAAATGTTCTATCTCCTTCCCACTTAAGGCAGATGATAAATACCTCATTTCAAGTTTGAGCATGATAATGCCAGAATCAGGCATCAGTGTTTGAAATGGAAATTTAAGAACATGACAGTTTTACTTTTAATGAGATTTTCTTCTAAATTAATTCCACTTTTTGAAGATTAATGTCTCCAAGCACTCCATTTTTTATGAAGTACCTGAAGTACTTTCTAGGTTTAAACATGCCATTTACAGGCTTCTGACCACAGTGCCAACTATCATACTGGAATTTCATCTGAGATGGTGAGCTCTGCATCTGATACAGATTCTGTGGGGAAGACAGATATGTTAAAGAAGTAGTTTTTTTTTTTTAAAAAAAAGGCTACTTAAACTTCAGAAGGATTTCAGTGCTTTGCTGAAGAAGTTCAGTAATTTGTTTGTCTCTTTGTGCTGTGAGAATGGCATCTTCAGGTCTCAAGTTTTTAACAAAATTAATGGCCTTCTGACCCAGATGATCTTAGCAGCTGCCAACAGGTATTTAAGTAAAGTAAGAAGTGTGAATATTAATCTGAAGTCTGAGTAGTAGGTGTTGTCTGGAGATGCATCTCGACATGGGTTCTAATTGATGTTAGATGACTTATGCTGGTTCTCTCTACATAAAATGAAATCAAAGCCTGTAGCTTTATGTTAGTGAGTTCTGTGATTATCAGATGGAAATACAAGTAGTTTGTTTGGCTTGTGTGGGTACTGAGGTGTTTAACTTGTCAGCTAAACTCACACTGGAAGTTTTCTCAGTGTTACATATTGGTAGGCTTCTCATCTGGCCTTATTTGGATGTTTTCTTAAACTGAAAAGTAGTGTTGCAGCTCTCATGACAAACTAGTCATCCCTTTCTCTTTGCTCGACTTGCATTTGTATAGAACTGAAAAGGAGAATTTTGCCATCTATGGAAACAGCTTGTGTGAGCTAACGAGTGAGTGGCTTTATTTCTTTTGGTGAGCTTAAAGTCTAGTTGTTTCTACAGATGACTGGTGGAAATTGAATTCTGTGATCCGTGCTGATTCCCTCTTGCATTTTTTGTTCTATGCATTATGAGCCAGTAGAAGCAGAGTTGTCATCTGATACATCTTTACCATTTATGAAAACCTGTTTGTTTAACTCTGCTTCCTGCTGGGTGAATGACCAAAGCCACATAACAAGTTTTGATAAGCACTAGTTGAGCTTTTTGACATTTAGGTTTGTCCATATTGTTCTTTGCATACCCTATGATCTTGTTCCTGCATGAAGTGATGACTTCTTGTCATTAAATTAAATAAAGATGTAGTTGGTAGATGAAAACTTCTGTCTGGATTTCCATGTCTTGAAAAATGCATGTGTCCTTTATCTGTTTGTGACATTATTATAGAAGTATTTGTTGTTTTCATTTCAAATGAATGATGAGACCAGTGGCTTTTATACATTTTATTATTTTACATGTTAGTATATTTTTTTTGTACCTTACACATTTATATACAAATATACTTTATATTTTTGTTAAACTTCATTACCTTTCAAAAAGTTATTTTTTTAGAGAACCATGTGGTTTGAGTCGGATCCTCTCTGTCCTTTGATAACAAAATTTACACTGCTAAAACTCTTTGTAAATTGGACCCTAGCAGGAGGAACCTTTTTGAAAGGCATGAAGATCATCCCCTGTAAAAGCTCATTTTTCATTTCTAATTTGTTGTAGTAATCTAAGGAGGAAAAGAACCTTTCCAAGAGGAAGCAGTTGTCTTTAAAAATGTCAGTGTATTGAATAGTTTCTTACTATGCTTCTTAAGGCTACTATTCAAATTGTTTGAAGCTTAAAGGTGTTTAAACTTAAAGGAAGTCATATTTTGATTTCCAAGTTTGCAGGAAGCAGCTTTTGTTCACAGTGAAAACTGCTACTTTCTACCCCAAATTCGAAGTTGGAAGGGAGGGATCATGAGTGGTCCTGGCAGCCAATGAGCTGAGTCTTGGTGTGAGCGCAAGTCTGTCCTTCTGTAGCAGATTCTGGAGTCCTATTTTGTATAAGTTATATACCTTTCTGGGTTATAGGAAATACCGTGCTTTGACCTCTTCTTGCTCTCCTGGAGAGTGTTCTTCTGTTGTGCATATTTATGTGTCCTGACTTGTTGAGGGGGTGTTTACACTCAAAGGTTTTGGCATCTGATCCCTTCACACACCTTTGTGCTTGCAGATACTGTGAGAAGGTAAGACAGCTTTCACCTCTGATTCATTTGAGGGGAAAAAACATAGAGGAGCCAAGCAAGCAGAGGTAAAACAGTCTAACTTGTAGTGTAGTGAGTGTAAGGACAAGTTGCTTTTCAGAGCAGTGCAATAGCATTGGTTGGAGGTGCAAGGTGTGAGGCTTGGTTTGTAAATGGAAGAAAGCCCAAAGGCTTTTGCTGCCCCTTGAGTTGTGACATAATGAAGCACAGCCAAATAACAGTAAACAAATTATAGTCCTATGCAACCCCCTGGTAGGTCAGTACACCTTTCAAGGTGCGTAGTTGTGGGTATCTTCTTAGTGGGGGTTGCTCTGGACATTAGTCCAGAAGGTGCATATAGTGATAAAATATTTTCTGCTGTTTGTAGAGAACATCTCTTGGTAAGCCTGTAAGAAGGTATCATAGCCATTGTTGGTTTATGGTTTGTAAATGCTTGTGTTTGCTTATTTACTTCCTGCCCTCCAATCTTTCCTCCATCTTGTGATGTGTGAATACAAATGGTGAAGTTTGAATCTCGGGTATGGGTAATGTTTACATTGTGAATCACTGGTGAAGGGGCTGTGTATGTCATGCAGAATTAGTGCCCTAACTAAACAGAAAAACAAAGTCAAACATTTATTAATGTTTTACTAACACTCCCTTGTGCATGCTGTTTTGTCTTGGCCTCCAGGTTTTTCATTTTCATGGTCCCATTCAAATCAGTAGACTTACCATTGAATGATAGAATCATTGAATGGTTGGGAAGGGACCCTTAAAGTTCATGTAGTCCAGCCCCTCTGCAATGAGCGGGGACATCTTCAACTAGATCAGGTTGTTCAGAGCCCCATCCAGCCTGACCTTGAATGTTTCCAGGGACGAGGCATCTACCACCTCTCCAGGCAACTTATGCCAGTGTGTGTACCTGAATTGTAATGCCTGGAATATACTCTATATTCTGACTAGTGAATATTACTTTTTATTGTTAACTAAACTATGGGGTGTGTTTTGGTTTTTACCTTGAGTAGCTTAATTAATGTTTCTTTTTTATAATACAGGCAGTATAGTATTTTTGTTCTTGTTTGTTTTCCATTCTAATAAGACAGCACTGAGATTTGGATTTGAGAGGACTTTAATAATCAAATGCACATATTGACACTCTTGGGAATAAAGAGCTGTGCTGCCTCATGTTTTTCAAGATATTAGATTATTTTCATATTAAAATACAAAATGAGTATTGGGCTGGATAAGAATATGGAGAAGGAGGGGTAGTAATAAATTTAAATAAAATTCACATACCACCAAGCACTCTAAGAAAAGCATTGCATTTTCATGTGCAAATGTTTATTAAAAGAATGTTTTTGAACAGAAACCTCTGGTCTGATGGTTTGTTGTTTGGTTTGGTTTTGATCTTTTTTTTTTTAGCTTGCATATTTTCAGTTTAATTTATCTTTAATGGGTGAATTCAAAGGCAAAGCTACAGCTGTGGCCTACTCTTTTCAAACCAGCAGAAAGCCTGAGTTTGTCCATCTCACCGTGGGCAACTAGCTAGTAATCAAGGTTTGTTGGGTGATGAGCTGCCACAAAGATATCAGAAAGTACTGATAGGGAGTAGCCCAACATAGGACAAAGAGCCAGTGTGAGGTTCCCTGAAGTCTTTATGTGGTCAGGACTGTTGGCTGTTAGTTGGGAGCGCTGCATTTATCCACACGGATTTGTAGTACACTCGGGTTGTTTCCCATGTCCCTGGGCAGATCTGTATTCCAATCACCAAAATGCTGGAGGAGAATGTTTTCTGTGAGGGGTTTCTGAAGGCTGGGAATGCCTGGGTGTTTCAAAAAGCACACCATTGTTGCCAGATGTTGCCATTGGACCTCTGTTGTGGCTCCAATGAGCAGCATCCCTCTTCCATTATGGGATTCCTGTCCCTCACAGGCTTGTTTTGAGGAAGCTTTGTGCTGGCAAGATGCAGCCCGAAATAATTGTTTTTGTTGGCCTTTCAGCAGCATTCTGTTTACCAATTTCTGTGTATTTTATTAAGTCTGGGTTTGATGTAGTTCTTTGTGTGGAGGGCTTTTCCTTCAAGCATAAAAAAAGAAAAGACTGCTGAAATGTAGTTAAGCTTGGTGTTGGTGGGCAGCTTGCAGAACTTCCCAAGATTTGCTTTTATAGTTTACAGCTAACTCAAATACCTATTCTCCTTGCTGTCTCATGTTCTCTAAATATGGCTCAGAAGTACGCAAAGTTATGTGATAGCAAGCGTGCAAACTTTATTCACACTCATATTGCGATTTAATAGACTCAGAATGTCTTGTTTGAAACATTTGGTGGTGTGACTGTCTTTCTGCCATCACTACTTCTAATTTCTAAGTGAAGATTTAGAAATGCAGTCAACTACATATCATTTCAGGAAAGCTTGAAATATAAGATCAAGGTCATGACCTCTGGAAGCTTTTAGCAAACTGGAATGACAAGTTGTAAGGGAGCATCATACTGACCCAAAGTCATGTTTTCCAGGTATATTTTCATGCCTTATAAAAACAGGAGGGGAAAAAAAGTTCCCAGTGTTAAGGGTTGGTGGTCCTCTCTCTGGCAGCTCTGGCTCGCAAAATCTGTAATGTAGCTTCCTAACAATGAATAAATTTAATAACTGCACTGTGGTGAAATAGCTATGAATTTCTACTGGGACTGTCACTTTTGGAGTATTTAGCCGAGGCTACAGAGTAAATGGCCATATGAATGGAGGAAGAACAAGGGACCTTGTTGTGGGGTTTTGTTTGGTTTGGTTTTTTGGGTTTTTTTTTCATTTTCCCCAGATAGCTCTGCAACCTCATTGCTGTTATCTTCTCCTCTCCCCCCCCTCCCCTTTTTCCCTTTTGTTCTATTCTGGTAGACTAATCATGACTGTTGAGGGAGACTTTCCACAAGCATTATAAATGCTGCAGCATCATGGCCACCACTACAAAATTTGAACGAGTAGGACGTCTTTCTCTGAAAACAGTACCTTTCAGATAGCTGCAGTCTTTTAATTTCAGTGTACTGTAATAGCAGGTTTAACAAGATATTCTTCCTTTTGAGGATTGGTTCCAACCCTTTAACTTTTTGGAAGCCTCTTCCTTCTGCTGAAGAAAATTATTTTTTTTTACGGTGGTATGTAATGTGCTGTAGTGGAACTTAAACTGCCTGAGGGCTGTGTTGGGGCTGCCAAGCCTGTGGGACTGTGTATCTTGACTTTGCAGGACTGTTTTCCCTAGGGGAAAACACAGTCATCAGGTTTATTGTATAGTGACAGATGTTTAATTTGTAAATGTCACAGCAACTTCAAGGTCTCTGTTTTTGGCATACAATGCTTCAAATATTGCTTTTATGTGAGAAGACAGCTATGATGTATGGCTGGAGTTGCTGCAGTTCTGCTTTCTTTTTTTGAATTCTCTCGGAGAAGATGGCTCTTAACCCTCTGCTAATAATCTGTTACAGCCGAGGTGTGTGATGTCTCTTGTCATGTGAATTATGTAAAAATCATGCTGATATGAAGTTTGTAACATTCAAATGTAGTCTGATTGCTTCTTTATTTTCATTGTCTTTCAATGCCACTTGCCTGCAGCATCTGTAATAACAAGTTGTTTTAGTTAAAAGGGATTTGACTTAGCAGGTACCTGAATCTGACCTGGCAGTCTTGACTCCGCCTGTAGCAAATAAAGAGAAATCAGTGATTCTAGGCTTGTAGACACATTGCATCATGCATGTGCCTACTATTTTGCCTTGACTGGACATCAGAGCTAGTCAGGTTGGCATCTCTTTAGAATTATATTAGAGGAAGCGACCTTTAAAGATAGCAAGAATAAAAAACCTTGTGGTCCTAACATTCTGAAATGTCCTAAAAGTCCATTTTGGCTACACTCTAGACATTCAACCTATGTATCTAAGCCATAAACATCTTTGTCCTATTGAGTGATTAGGGGAGTTTGGCATTTCTGAAGTGTTCGCACAGGCTGACGCTTGAAAGGCACAGTAGCAATGATTTCCATTTTATTAGCAGTAGAAGGAGCATATAAATACTAGTCTCCTTGTGTAAGCGAGGTGCTAAAAGTAAATGAGATGAATTTGCTACCTTCTTTCAGTTTAAAACCATTCCCCCTATAAGTTCACTACATACATTTATAAAAAGTCCTTCTCCTGATTTCCTATAAAGCCCCTTTAGATACTGGAAGGCTGCTCTGAGGTCTTCCTAGAGCCTTTTCTTCTTCAGCCTGCCTTTATAGGAGAGGTGCTCCAGTCCTCTGATCATCTTCATAGTCTTCCTTTTGACTTTCTCCAACAGGTCCCCATCCTTCTTATGATAGATGCCCCGAGCTGAATGCAGTACTCTGTGGGGGTCTCACAAGAGCAGAATGGAGTGGCAGAATCCCCTCCCTTGACCTGCTGCTCACACTGCTTTTGATGCAGCCCAGGATACAATTGGCTTTCCGGGCTGCAGACACATATTGCTGGCTGATGTTGAGCTTCTCAACAACCAGCACCTCCAAGTCTTCCTCCTCAGGGCTGCTTTCAGTCCATTCTCCACCCAGCCTGTATTTGTGCTTGGGATTGTCCTGACCCAGGGACCTTGCACTTGGCTTTCTTGAACCTTATGAGGCTTGCATGGGTCCACCTCTCAAGCCTCTCAAGATCCTTCTGGGTGGTATCCCTTCCCTCCAGCATATTGACTGCACCACCTTATTTTCCATGACTTGCCATAGTTTCCAGGAGGATCTGCTCCATGGTGTGACCCGGCGGTGAGGTGAGACTGACTGGCCTGTTGTTCCACAGGTTTTTCTTTTTTATCTTTTTGAAAATGGGTATGTTTCCTCCTTTCCAGTCAGTGGGAACTTCACCAGACTGTCATGACTTCTCAAATATGATGGATAATTGCTTGGCAACTTCATCTGCCAGTTCCCTTAGGACCTGTGGATCAGTTCCATTAGGTTCTATGGACTTGTGCACCTCCCTTAGACGGTATCGAACCTGATCTTCTACAGCAGGCAGTTCTTCATTCTGCTGGTCCCTGCCTTTGCCTTCTGTGACGTGGGCAGTGTGGCCGGAGCTCTTGCCAGTGAAGACCAAGGCAGAAAAGGTCACTGAATACCTCGGCCTTCTGCCTATCCCAGGCAACCAGGTCTTCCATTTCCTTCAGGAGAAGGCCCACATTTTCCCTAGTCTTCCTTTTATCACTCATGAGCCTATAGAAATTTTTCTTGTTGTCTTTGTCCTTGTCCAGGTTTAGTTCTGTCAGGGCTTTAGCTTTCCTAACCCAATCCCTGGTTCCTTGGACAATTTCTCTGTATTCCTCCCAGGCTACCTGTCCTTGCTTCTATCCTCTGTAGGCTTTTGTGTCTGAGTTTGTCCAGGATTAGCTTGATATTCATAAATATCTGTGCATTTCACTCTGCATCTACTGATATGTATAAATGGAGTAATTAGACTGCTATTGTATCTCTATATACCACAATTCTCCAAAATGTTCTGCTTGTAGTCTTTGAAGCAACTGCATATAATTTTTGTCTCTGAAAAAATCACAAGAATTTGCAAAATATTGCAAGAATGTTCAGTGAGAAAAACTGCAGCCAAAGAAACAGTGTCCAGTGCTGTATGGTTCACAATCAAATTCTGGATTGTGCTTTTCTGTTGCTTGTTACATGATGGTAATAGCTTGTGAGTTGCTGAAAAGTTATGAATTCATGTACTTTTAGGTGGAGTTGAAGGGAGAAAGAGAAGGTGGGAGCAAAACTAACTTTCCTGAATGCCGCAGTGACTGTATCTGATAAGTTAATGCAACTCTGTTTGTCATTTTATCATAGATAAACTCTGAAGAGCGTGTTGATACAGCTGATCAGGAGACAATCTCTTGGAATCGCAGTATTCCTGAAGACATAAAACAAAAAATACAGCCTAAAGAGGTTCCAGCAGAAAGTGTTACTGTCTGGATCGATCCATTAGATGCTACACAAGAATACACAGGTAGCTGATTCTTGTTGACAAATCGTGTGTGTAATTCTGATGGCTACCTTTTATACTGGAGTCAAAACAGTATTTTAAAATGACATCTCCTGATAAAGTGTATTATGTCAAAGCTTTGACAGTGTGATTTAATTGTTCATATTGCACAATGAAATCTCTATACTTATCAGACCACAGGATTTACTTTTAAGTATTCCAACTCTAAAATTACTTTGGTATTCCTTGCAACTAAGTAGTTGCTAAAATAAAAGATAGCTGTCACTTAGGGATTCTGCTGGTATTATAAGCTTCTGTATTTCAGTTATTACTGTGGCAATGCTAAATATCTTGGAATGTGTTTTGTTTGTTTAGTTAAAGGGAATACTCCGTAAGTATGTTCAACTTGATATTAAACAAAAATGTTATAGTTTTTTAAAAAAGCATGCATAATTCAATCTTCCCCTTTTTCAGATGTTTTAAGATCCAGCTAAAATTCTTGATGATAAGTACAGAAGAGCAATCTAAAAAATGGGGATTTTTATCTTTTTTCTCCAAATATTCCATTGATACAATCACTTTTTCTGGGGAATGGTCTTTGGTATTTGAATTATTAGCTTTGAACCAGTAGAGAATAGGAGGTGGGTGGATAAGGGAGAATGTAGGGGCACAGTTTTCCATGAAAACACATGCTGCATAAGGCACAGTTGTTAGCGTTAGATCTTGTAGTAGTATAAGTTACATCTACTGAACAGGAAAAAATTGCTGGAAAGCTGAAAAAGTCTTTGGAGTCTTTTGAAAACTGCAAGAGTTGTTTGAAGATACAACAGTTGCATAGCTGTAAGAGGCAGAATGTAGGCTTGCCTTCCAAGAACAAAATGGCTGTAATGTTAGGTCTGCTTTCTTTCTGTGTTCCTGGCTGTAAAGTTGCTCACTTTCTTGTTTTGCCCACAGAGAATCTCCGACAGTATGTCACGACAATGGTTTGTGTGGCTGTAAACGGTAAACCAGTAATAGGAGTGATACACAAGCCATTCTCAGCATATACAGGTACTTTTATGCCTTCACATCTTTCCGGCATCTTCAGTCATTGTGTTAATTAAAATGTTGATTTAAATTAGTTAAATTAAAAATTTAAATGATGTCTGAGAGAACATCTGTAGGTATACATGAGAAAATAGTACCTGGGGCAAAAGAGTGCTGCTGCAGACCTCAGAATTAGAGCTGCAGCTGTATTATGTGCTATAAAACCACAAAGCAAAATGCTGCCTCAGCATAAAAATGATGCACTTAAATTAACTGAAAATGTGTTTAAGAATTAAGATCACTTCAATCAGAATGCTTATAGCAACCCAAAGAAAATGAAACCTGCACATACTGACCAGTCTTATGTGTGCTGTTAGTCTTTAGCAGAAGAGTATTCAGCTTATTCAGCAGAAGAACTTGCGACCATGACATTATACCCAGGAGCTGGTTTTTATTCAGTGCGAATAACAAAGGTTGATTAAAGATCTTAGTGGCAACTGCTTGTATGTAACAGGCAAGGCTGTCTAGCATAACCTTATCAATTATCTGACATGCTTTTAATGCCACAACTGTGAACTAATTAATTCTTTAGTATTAATGATGTATCCGTGGGCATGGCTGCAAGTTTGGCAATGTATATGCACTTCTGAAAGCTTTAAAGTAGTTTTAGTATTTGCATCTTGCTTGATTTGAGACAAGAATTTCTGTTCTTGTTTTCCCTTAGGCAATACTGACCTCTAGAGTTGTGAAGTTATGCAGTAGCTCTGGCACAGAAATAAAGTCTGAATAAATGGGGTTTTGGGGTTTTGTTTGGTTTGGTTTTTTTGGTATGGGGTGGTTTTTTTGTTTGGTTGGTTTTTTTGTTTGTTTGTTTGTTTTGGTTTTTTTCCCCACTGAATGCTTGATGTTTTGTGTGAAATATTTTACTGTCTTTAAATGTGAACTTGATTTCCAGTTATTTAAGTATGTGCTGTATTCCAGTATGCTGTAAGAATGTGTGTTGTGGAAGATATTTTTCTGCATATCAATATCTATCTGAAGGAATGTTTTGGGGTTTTTTTAGCACTGAGAATTTATCTCCTTCAATAATATGAAGCATGAAATGTTCGGACGTGGCATCAGATGCAGTGAATTCTGTCATTCTGTGTGACGAGTATTCATTTCTCAAGCTGGAAATGCCAGTATGTTGTGAATAGGATTGTTCCTAATAGGTACCACACAAATACAAAGCAATAAAGGGCAGTCAGGATTGTTATTACACATAGCTCAGTCTGTTGCCATACAATCTGGCCCTCTACTGAGATGAAATTGCTGGTTAGTCTGCTAAGTAAACATCGAATTAATAGTTAGGGGATGCCACCTACCAAGCTTGGCTTTGAACCTCATAATGAAACAAGTAGGAGGTTGTATATTCTAAATCCAGTCCTCCAAAACACACCATCTAATATTTTCCTTAGTATTACTGTCCTCCTGAGCTATTTCATTGCTTAGCATTAATACCCTTCTGAGCAAAAAGCCTCAGTAACATTTTGCTATCTATCTGCTTTGATGAGTAGTGGGGCTTCTTGTTCTTGTAAAAGGGCTGTTTGTGGAAATTTTGGATCTGTTCCAGACTCAGAGGCATCCTTTTAACTTTTATGGCTTTCCAATTGCAAGTTCTCAATAGTACTACTTGGGATTTTTTGCCCTTTGCCCTTACTCTATTTTTTGGAAATAACGCACAAGCATAGTCTGGTGTGGGATAATGCCATATGCAGAAAGGTGTGTGTATGGGACTGTTTTGCTTTTTCTTCTGTTTGTGTGCGTATCTGGGCATGTAACCCTTCCTCCTGTCAGCCCTGACTTTCTCAGTAGGAAGAGAAATTAAATCAGAGGCATCAATTCCATTTCCTCAGATGAAGTATGCTTTTATCTTCACACTTAACAGAGATTGTCTTTTATAAATCTTAACAGATTATTTTTTTTTTCTCTTGTAGCCTGGGCAATGGTGGATGGTGGGTCAAATATAAAAGCTCGTTCTTCCTATAATGAGAAAACTCCAAAGATTATTGTATCCCGCTCCCATGCAGGAAAAGTTGAGCAGGTTGCACGACAGACATTTGGAAATAAAACTGTGATAATCCCAGCTGGTGGAGCAGGTTTGGTTCCTTGAGCATCTTATCCATTTTACTGCTTCTGAACGATTTAGTGGGATAGCTGTTATTAGAAAAGGAAGTAACTGTGGAATCTCCTCTTTTTCCTCTTACATTTTGTTCTTCACATCTCTATAAGCAAGCACTTGACAATAGAGACACAGGTTTTTCCTACATGTAGAAGCTTACATGCAAATTTGGTTCAAGCTTTAGACTGTTCACAAGTTAATATTAGTGTCTCTAAGCCTGGACCAGCGATGTTACTGAGCACACTTTTGTGTGTCCACTGAAAGCACCGATGCCTCTGTGGAGGAAAAAGTGTTGTGTAACCACATAAAGAATCATCAAAGAGAATCTGATGGTTGTTAGTTAAATAGCAGTATCAAACATCTTGGGATTTTTTAAGAAAAAGCCGTTAAAGTTTGGTACTATTTCTTTCATTTATGTCAAAAGAGAAAACTAGTGTCATTAAAGTCCATTTTTATCTGCATCATACTCAGTCCGAACAGGTTTTAGCATACTTTTTGTAACCCTACGCAAGATCCTTGTGTGTGTTACTGACAGAATGCAAATACACAAGGCACTAGTGTGAAGCAGTAGCTGTTTTAAAGTCTCAGAAAAGTCATGCAAAATTCAAATTTTATGGAAATGTATCTTCTGTGTCTTTAATATGGAAAGCTAGGGCTCCCTTACAGATTGTTTAGTAAAGAAGATCTTGCACAGGTTCTTGGTGGTTAATCTAAACGTATTGTCTTATGATAAAGTGAAATTGTAACTAATTATAGCTGATCTTCAGGGCTTGACTCTGTATAAGAAGATAAAAATGGAACAGTTTAATAAAACAAGGATATTGGTTGAACAGTTGAAAAACTGAAAAAATCCATAAAAGAATACTGTTTTGACCAATGAGTGTGTACTTTGTAATGTATGATAAAAGGGAATGCCTTGGGCTGAGTTGCTATATTAGAGTGGTATATGCATCTTCCTTCTGTTGTTAATAAAAAGCCAGGAAGGAAAAGGTAGACTAGCATAATACAGAGGTTGAGAAATAAGTGAACATAAGAGCAAAACTGTATTTGAGTTTCTGGTGGTCTTTTAATGCATCTCTAGATAAGTCTATGTAGCATAATGGTAAAGGCTTTTTAAAAATAATGTGTCTCCAGTACCCAAGGTTTCAATTGGGATGCAGTGGAATTGCAGGTTGGGAGGGAGTGTTCCTTTTTCAAATTTTCTCTACAGGTCAAAGGGCAGATAAAGTACATTATATACATGATCTAATGAATGACATCACTTTCCTAAATCTTGCATATTATTAACACTTGCTAGTACATTTGTTCTTTGTGGAGAACAGGAAACCTTGAGTTAACTTTTTTTAACCTCTGCCCATGTCTTCTAGGCTATAAAGTGTTGGCCCTCCTTGATGTGGCTGAAAAGAATCAAGAAGAAGCTGACGTGTATATTCATGTCACCTACATTAAGAAGTGGGACATATGTGCTGGAAATGCAGTGTTGAGAGCATTGGGTGGCCATATGACTACCCTGTCTGGTGAAGAAATTAGTTACACTGGCTCAGATGGCAATGAGGGAGGACTTATAGCCAGTATCAACATGAACCATAAAGCACTAATTGAAAAACTTCCAGATCTGGAAAAAACATCACACAAATAAGTGTGACTGATGGAGAAGTACAAGTCATGCTTTTGTAACCTCCAAATGCTCTGTCTGAAGAAGCAGGTGTGAAAACCTGCTGGGAAAGATGCACAGCAAAGCCATTTGGGGACTATAACATGCATTGGGTTTCTTCAGTGGTGGTATTTAAAAAAAGAATAAAAATCAGAAATAGGAAGGGGACTGACTGCCTCATATCTCAGTTTCCATGTTTTATTCAGACTGTTTTCATGCAGTTCTTACACTGAAGGTGCATATACAGCGTATATTGGTGAATGTAGGTGAACTAAAGAAAAATCCAAATTTATTCATAAGTAGTTCTCACAGGAGTTTCTTGGAACCTTTTACATCTTGTTACTGTAATTGTAGCAACTGCATAATGAATTAGGTAGGAAAAGGTTGATTTGTATAGGCATCTGATAACTCCAGACAATTTAGTAGGAAACATGATTCTGTGTTCTGTATCCACTGAATGGAAAGCACAAAAAGGTTGACACATTTATATGCAGCAACAGTTTATATTTGACAGTGTGGCACTCCTTTTTGAGAGACAGAAAAAAAAAAAGACATGTTCTGTACTATTTTGACTTTTTTCCTGTAGATGTAAACTAGTTTAGTTCAGATGGGTTGTGAATATCAGTGGTTTATTAATCAGTGTATTTATTTCCATATACTCTTTTTTAAAGAAGGCAGCATTTCCGTGTATAGTTTTTAACAGTTACTTCTGGTCATTGATTTCTGCGTACAGTGTTGAAGATGCATGCTGGACTTTTATGTAGGACTTGTTCATCATTTGGTGTTTGTGCCTATAGAAGCTGCCTCTTCCTTCAGTACCTGGGTTTGTTTTTTTTTTGTTTTGTTCCACTGGACAGAGTCATGTGGAACGAGTTTAACAGAAATAGTAAGTTGCTTGGTTAGTTTTGTTTACAACATGCTGTAAAACCCAGCAATTTGTCTACATCCCCCAAAATGACTTTCATTCTTTTTAGGTTAAGGTGCACTCTTTTCTGCAAAAACCTCTTGAGCCATCCCAAGCAGCTTGCAGTTACTTGGTTTGTGATACTTTATATAGAGAGAAACAATTTGTTTGTGAATCTGTTCAAGCAAGTATTTGAAGAACATGTGCTAAAAGTACAGCAGGGTCTGCAAAGCATTACCAAAAAATGTTCTTTGTCAGTCCAGTATGTACAGAACAGAACATGGGCCCTTTGATATCAAATGAGTTTGTTGCGCCTCAAAAACGCATGAACTTCTATCTGCAAAAATGTAGCCATCTGTATTGTTCTCTTCATCCCTTTGAAGGGTTTCAGAAGGTTAAAAATTTACCTGTTATTTGATTTACCAGTAGGTAAGCTTCCCATCTCTCTTTGAAAGCTAAAATTCTTAGTTAATATAGATTCTTTCTGTTCAAAGTTTATTCAGTATAAGCTTAGGCTGTTTAAACCAAGTTCTTACATTACTTTCATTTGAACTTCTTTTATCATACTGCTGTTCTGATTAAGAAGAGGTTTTTCTCCTTATATCAGTAGTGGAGCATGTTAGATGCATTTTTTTAACTTCTAGCTAATATTCATATTTCCAAAAGACAGCTTCCTCAGATGTTGCATGACTACAGATAGACTTTTATTTTGTAAACTTACTGGCAAAGTAGACTGCAGCTTAGTCCTACTAGCCTTCTGGTACGGGTAGTTTTTTTAGAGAACTCTTTTTCCAAAATTGACACTTGCTGCTGTTTGAAAATAGCTTTTACGCATGTAGATAATACACAAAGCAACTTCCAGTTTTTAAATGACTATATGCTGTGACAAATAAATGAACAAGCCCTTTTTAAAAAGGGCCTGATGTATTTTGAAGAACTTGTTGAGCTTCCAGACCTCAGTGAAGAATAATAAATCCAGGCTTTAGTAATATTTTATAAGAAGACTGCAGCTTTTTTTCCTTCAGGTTGATTTAAATGTCTTGAAACCTAATAAAAATAATAAAAAAAAAGGAGCAGCTCTTCTGTTTATTGGTTAAAGAACACTGATTAAAATTTAAACGTGAGAAATAGCCATAGTTAGCCTAGTATTAAAACCTAATTGTGTTACAGAGGTTGAATGCACAATACTTAAATAGTCAATTAAAACAAAGTCTGTGGCAGGTTGTGGTTTTAGATTCAGGTTGAAATCATGTGTTAACTTACCTTGTGAAAATGTGCTTTTATTTCGGGTACAGTTCTATCACATCTTTGCATAAGCTGTGATCAGACTTAGCTTCTATATGAGAAATGAAAAATAAGATGTTACGTGTTGTACAAGGGTTTACTTCAACCTCTTAGTTGAAAGTATAGAACAGTAAACAAGTATTTGCATAAATTATTTTTCCTTAGGAAGAGAAGGTCCAGGGAAGAGCTTCAGTACTCCTTTCTTTCCTCCCATATGCTGGCTAAAATACCTGGTCTTCCATTGGGAATGTTAGACCCATTTAAATCCTAAATTGCTTTGTTGCAATGGATCAGTGTTCAGTACCTTTTGCAGGGACCCTTACTGGCCCAATATTATTTCTTGTGAAATGAAAGAAAAGTGAGAGCGAAGTGCCCAGTTAATTACTTCTAGGACAGCCTGAGCTCATACAGCTTTCCCACAGCTGAGGCGTAAGGGTGGTGCTTGGGGTTTCCCAGTCTTTTTCAAAGAAGAGCTGCTTGGTGTGGTAATAGGTAAGAACCTGGTGAATATCGGTTTCTGATGTCATTTTACGATAAATGCAACTCTTATGCAGACCAGCAGTTGTTCAGAAGTACTTAGTGCACATGTGCCAGTGCACTTCAATACTTGTTTGTGTAGTGTTAATGCTTAGTATATCTTATTTCTTTCGCTATGTTTACACTCCATTCTAAAACATTTTGTTACTCTGGCTTAAGTATTTGTTTGGTCCTAGCTGCATGGATGTGACTTAAGCTTATACCCAGAGTGGTAGGAAATCATACCATACCCATGTCTCACTGTTGGGCTAGAACACTGTACTTTACATTTTAGCATTTTCCACATAAAACTGTAATGCCATTTTTAGGGTTGCTGCTTAAAACAGTTGCATGGAGTAGGTGGGTCCTACAAAAGTATGTGTTTTCTACAAATTTCAGTTAAAAGAGTTCATGGTATCATAGTAGCTGCAAACAGGGGAACTAAGAGAATGTATTTTTTTAGCATTGTTTTTCCAATAGTGAATTTTTTGAGTGGCTATTATGGTTAAGGTAATTGCAGGTGAAATTATTCTAAAACTGTACGTATTTTCTCTTTTTCATTCCGCTAAAAAGAGCGGATGGTAGGATAGATCATACCTCGTACTGTACTGAGCGTCCTAACTTGAATGAATGTTTTCTAAACAAATGGATACAGAAGTAAAAGGGTTGAATATTGTACTTAACCTGGTTTCAAGATTAGCCTTTTTGCCAGACTTTTACAGGTGGACTTATACAAGAGCTGTTCTGATCTGCGGAGTACTTCATATTATGAAAATATTTAGCAGAGATGGCTTAATCAGATGGTGAATTAACCATATAGGTGAAGCTGCAAAGTCACCTAGAGATGTTGTTTCATATATTTGCTTTTACATTGTGGTCATTAGAGTGGACAGATTTCAGCTGTGAGAAAAGATTTTTTTTTTTTTTTTTTTTTTAATGGCCAGTGGTTGGAGATCACGGGCATGGAGGGGAGTCAGCATTGTAGTTCATATCTGCTTTTTGTTTCTAAGCAAATGTATCCCCAAATCTTTGTAGCATCCTGTTATCTGTTGGAGTTCTACAACTGCTGTCCAATACTGTATACTGCTGGCTTAACAGTGTAAAGCGGGGAGTCTGCATCCCCCAAGAGCAGTGCAATGAGAAGTGACTGAGTGTTATGCTGGTCCTGTTCTGTGTTATGCCAGCAGAGGTTTCCTGTTTCATTGTATTGTGGATGTCATTCCAATTGCAGTTTCTCTGATGGCAAAACTACTTTTCTAAGCTATAGTCTCCCTGGTCATGCCCAAAGACTTTGTGGATCTGTTTTCTAAAGTAAACTAGAGAAATGGAGAGGAAAGAAGCAAATGGCTGTGCTGGAAAAAATTGTAACAGAGAACATTATTTTTGTTTCTTGATTTTTATATTACATTGATAGTTTCACTTTTGTCCTTCAGGGGTTAGATGACCATACAGGTAAGATTTAATGGACCACAGCTAAAGGCTTGTGGGATTTTATGCCCCAACAGAATGAGGGCAGGGGGCACTGCCTCTAACCAAGGAGCACCTGAATGGATGGTTTCCTGTCAGGACACTCCCACTGAGCCTTTTTTCAGTGTTTTGTTGTAGAGATTTAGGCCCCTTCCCACAAACCATTACAAATTAGGCTTTGCCAAAATAACGTTCATAGTCTGCCTTCTGGCCTGCTGTCCTCAATGATAAATAACTACATGATATCCACTTCACTGTAATGTAACTTGCTGAGACAAGACTGTGGTAACCAACTCTGAGGGCTGAAAAGGTTGCTTGACTTTTGAACCACACCTTCTGTATGGTAGCTAGTATGAAGTGCTAGCCCACTGAGAGATGCAGGTCATGTCTCTCAGGTTGTATTGAGAAGCTGTTGAAGCCTTATACTTTATGGTTTTCAGATGCCATACC
>WYDI02005827.1:60503-118645 GCA_009867235.2 Psittacus erithacus
AGATGCAGGTCATGTCTCTCAGGTTGTATTGAGAAGCTGTTGAAGCCTTATACTTTATGGTTTTCAGATGCCATACCAGCTCTTTCAGCTCTTCTGAGAGATGTTCAGAAGTGCTTATAATATTTCCTCTGGAGCCAGTAATTAGCCATTTCCCCTTCTTTGCTGTTCATCTCTGTTGTTTCACGATCCTTGCTTCTTTGTTAGTCCATGTGGGCAAGAAAAATGCGAGATTGGAGGAAGAGGCAGTCCCAGAATGAAAGGACCACAGCAGTAAGCTACCCAGTTTATCCTGAAGCTTTATGGTTTGGGACCAAGGTCTAAGGTGCTGACCCTACCAGAAGTGCGATAGATGCCTACAAAATAAAGGCAACTTGAAAAGAGGTTTATATGATTGGGCATGCTGAAAATGGGCTAAAGATAACTTAAACTGGCTGAAAAAGTAAGAGAAGAAAACAGCTGCTCAGTGTAATCTTTAAAGCATTCAGTATTTCTGTTCCTCTCTGTGCAGAGCTTCGTTGCTTATGAATGAAGCTCCATTGGCCCTCTGTGAAAGGCCTGATTTTGTTGAAGTCAGTAGTAGCATTCCCACTGCATTCAATGTGAGCAGAAGCAAGCCAGATAAAACACAAACAGTAAATTAAGTTAAGCTCTGAGGATCTCTGCTTCATGCCAATAGAGCAAACAACGTGGGTTGTGCTAAACTCGCCTCTGTTGGCTTTGGTCCGTGTTACTGGAGAACTTGGAAACATCATACCAATGTCTCAAAGTTTGAAGTCTTTCAGGCTTTTTTTATGGTTTACAGCTGAGAGAACCCACTTTCAGATAATACTGTGCTCAACCCCAATTGTTCCTTACTTGTAATTCACAGTTCTTTTTTCTCCCCAAAGGACCAGCAACACTGGCTTTTTTTCTTGTTGTCCCACCAAATTGTTAGCATTTTCCAATTGTGTGCCAAATTGAAATAACAATTCTATAAATAAACTCTCTGAAAATACCGGTCTGTGAGGGTGTTTTCCTATGTCTTGTCTATCTGATGGGTATTTAGTGTTTCTTTGTGCACCAAAGGCTTTTTGCTTTTAGTCTATCCTGTAACGCATCTCAGCAGCTCCGCTCCATCCATTGTGTGTGCATGACTCTGAGGGTTTATTGTTATTGACAGGTCCAGCCAAGTTCATGATAAAAGTGAAGGTCTTCACTGCTTTTGTTTTCATATGCATGTTCTATTGTGAAAGTTGGTGGACTCATGTGATGGAAAATGAGTGCTTAGAGATCCCCTGTATAGTGTTGTTCCTTGGATCTGAAGAAGTTTTCCTTCTAATACCATCTCCAGGACTCTTCCTTAATTATGTTACTTCATTCTGCAAGAGGGGCTTGCTTCCATGAGAGTGGTAGTACTACAGTAGTAACTCTGCTGTTACTAGCTCTTTTTTCTAATAGTGTGCCACTCTTCTGAAGTGAAACCTTGGAATAAGTTGACAAATGCTTTAATGTCCCACATCAATATGACATTTTGGGCTGCTCTTGGGTGCAGCTTCAAAAATGGTTGTTGTCACCTCTATTAGCATAAGCAAGACTGGATGTGCAACAAAATTGTGTGTCATCCTGGCAACACCGGCCTTCATATGCTTTGCTGATTCCCATCTTTCCCCAACCATGAACCAGAATTCTCAGGCAGCCTCTCTGCCAGCACAGTCCAGTCACTATTCACAAAACCTGTGCTTCAGCATGCCTAAAGTTGTGCTTTAGTGCTAACACCAATTGAACATACTAGTAAGTACCTGGAGACTCCAGGACAGAGTGGCTGCATGTAGACTGCTCATTACATGTCCTGGGATTGTTCACGCTACTAAACTGTGCCTGGGAAATTGAGATGGAGCTGGTTTGCTTAGGCCAGAAATATGCTGCTGACTATGCTATAGTACTGACTGTGGAGCTATGGATCCAGGATTATCCTGGACAGTATATCTGGCTTATATTGACATAGGCAATGGATGGATCATTAATTAAATCATCATGCATGGATGATTTAAAAACCCTTGTTGATTGTGATCTAACCAGGTAATCAATGTGGAGTATTTGGCAGTAACTGGGAGCAAGAAGTGTCAGTTATAATGCTCTGAAGAGCAATCTGGGGAAGGAACAACCCAGAGGAGCAGGGATTCTTCCGTTTTTGCAGAGTGTTGTGTGCATGAAAATGGACGTTTGCATTTATCAGTGACATTGACATTTTCTCGACTGCCTTTAGTGGCACTGTGCAACAACCTGGACAGCCCAAGTGGCAGGTTTGTGTGGAGAAAGCATAGCATGTGTCTAGTTGTTCTCTCAACAACATAAACCAAATTTGTGTCTCCCTTTTGTTTGTTGAATTAGTTCCTCACATATACTGTTTGACACATTCTTGTTTTCTTTTTCATCTTTCTGGCAGTCATGTTGTCCATATGCTATTCATAAATGCAAGCTAAAATCATTAAAGCCTCTGTCAGTTCAGTTCAAGTCACGCAAATGCTTCTTTGCCATGCATGTTTCTTTCTTTGTACAATAGTAAGACTGTCCTGGGTAGACTTCTGGTCTGTTGGCACATAGGCATCCTGCCTCATGGTTCTCAGCTCCAAATGTCTGTTCGCCTGTAGTGCTACAGTAATTAAACTGTGTCTTTTGGGGTAGCTTCTCAGCGCTGTTTTTAATTTGGGCTTTTTAACTCTGTAGCTTAAAGGCATTCTAGGAGTTTCTGCCAAAAGAGGACAATTTCCCATCCCCAAACTGTACACCTACTGCAGAGGATGAAAGTTTGACCTGGCTCCACTTGTGGGTACAGAAGTGGTGAAAGCGCTGACAGGCAGCTGGGAGGGGGAGCTGTGGCAATGCTTTGCAATTGGGTCAGACGAACTAAAGTGAGTGCCCATCAGCTATGCTGTGCGCCTAGACTTGGTGACCCTTTACTTGTCACACATCTTTAGTAAAATGACTCCAAATTACAGGACTTCTGCCAAATTAAGTGATATGGTTGAAAGGAAGAGCACAATAAACATTGTGCTAATCTAGAGTAATTTTGTTATGGCAATTGACTGACATGAAACTACACAGATTTGGCTTTTACACTTTGAAACCAATCATTTTTCTTCTGAAGGGATATATTTACCGTAGAGTTCAGAATGCATCAACTTTGGACTCCTCTCATCTGAGCTCCCCCCAGGCTCTGTGGGTGGGTCTGGTGGCTTTGTATTTGCAGGGCTATAGGACTGCACTGATGCAGCTCTGCTTGCTATTCTGGTAAGATCCTGATCTTTTTTATGAAATAGTTTTGTGCAGGTGTAACATTGGCTTTTGGAACCTAAACTGCGCTCCATCTGAATACATTTAGACTAAGAGAACACGCATGCCAAAATAACTGTCAGCGCTGACACTTGAATCTGTAATACTGAAGGACCTGGGGGACGAGACCACAGCAGAGGCCAGTAGAGGGCTCTGTCTTTCATGGATGCCATGCAGAGCTAGAAAGATTTCGAATTTGCATGCCCATTTAATTCTTTTGACCTTTCTCAGTTGTGTCACGTTTTTACTCAGGAGGGCACCCACAGCATTCTAGAGTCAGGTCCAGCGGACTGTAGTGAATTGCTGTGGTGCAATTTGACAGCTACTTGCTATTTGTAATGCGCATTTTCTCTTGTATTCTTAATTTGATTTAATATTGCAGTGAGAATGCACACTTTGCACAGTGCTTTTAAGCTACTGGTAATATACTTTCTGTTAAGTAGCTCTTTTGTGCTCCTTAAAACTTATCCCATACATTCACAGACATCCATAACTAGAGCTTGAAAGTCACAGTGTGAACTTCCCATGAAAATGTGTAATGTGCATGCTCATTTCCTAGAAGTTTTGCTTCTGTAAGTTGTGAGAGCAAGGTCAGTTGTGACAACTGTACATCTAAGTTTTGTGTCCTTTTGAGTACATAACTTCTCCACCTGCCACTTTGAGTTAATTGCTTATGTCTGATACTGTGAAGAGTGACTCCTCCACTTCCCTCAGCTCAACAACAGCTACATTTCAGTCTCATGGAAATAATATCTTTATTCTCACCTACCATAAGCATGACTTGATAACCCTCTATAAAGGCCCATCCCCTTTTTTCTTAAAATCTAGGTGTTCCCCAACAGACAATTTTTATCAGTTTAGTTTAACAAATGAAAAAGCTGTTTGAAGTTTTTCTGATACTTCTGTCACTGGCATTTTGTGCTTTGTGTTCATTTCCCACATGGAGGAAAAGAAATAAAGTAATTTTCAGCTTTTTCCAGAATGCTTGTGGCACTTTTCTCCACAACTGACTTCCAGTATGGTATTAACAACATAAAAATATATTACTACTTTCTTTGCATTGCCTTTTATTCACACCATATACACTTCTAGGACTGTTGCCTTCCTGTCTGTGGAAAAGGTCCACGTCCCCCACGCTTCAGCTGCACAGACAAAGCAATGTGTGCTGCTGTCCACCTCTGCAGGCTCTCACTTAGTCAAGACTCTCACTAAGGCAAGATGAAAGAGGGGAGTTTTGAAGAGCATCCATTTGCAACAACCCAAACTTCACTCTCCAACTGCAGGGGTTGCACTCCCCATGGTGGAAGCTAATGTAAACGGGTCCTTGTCTGCCAGAGGTATAGTAGAGATATCAGAAGGTCTAACAACTATCACCAGATAAAAGAGCTGGGAGAAAATAGGCATCCTAATTTTAAAGAGAGCTGACAGTCCAGAAAACAGATTGGGACTTTCATGGATTTATATCCGTCTCCTAATATGATGCTGCTTTGGGAGTTGTCAGTTGTGTATGCAAGTAACTCCTTCTGTTAATTATATATAGCTGCATATATAAGTACAATACTTAATATGAAAACTAAGTTCCTTAGTTACTTTGGGAGAGGAAAGGGAATTAAAAAAAAAGCCAACCCTAATATTAAAGAAAATGAAAAGAAAGCATTTTCTTTTCGGTTGGAAGCCTTTGAATCACTGAATTGTTCTTGGTCAATGTTCATCACAGGCATTTTCTGCAGTGCTGATTGAAACAGGACTAATCTGAGCCTTTCTGTGTGTCTTCTAACTGCAGGGGTGTGCTGGGGGTGTCTATTCATCATTCTGTGTGCTAATTAGAGTCAGGAGAGAAGAATCCTTGCTGAGAGCAGCACTCTCTGGAATTCTGTTTCCATGTCTGACACTTTTACCTGCAGAAACTGCATTAGAACAAATAAAGGTCTACAGAAATTTTCTCCCCAGTGAGAAGCCTGCTGTGATGATGCCTGTTGCTACCTCCCATTTGGCACCGTTTCTGTTGGAAGGAGCAATTTTCCTCAGTCCCCATCTGCTGAGTCTCTTGAAAAGGAAAATAAGAAGCATTTCTACCCATTCTTGAAACTCCACAGCTGAGACTCAGCCTTCGTATTAAAATTGCAGTTGAGAGGGAAAAAGTACATGAATAATCCAGTTTTCAATCTGCTACCACACCAAGTCCTTCTCTGCACAGCTGCTTTCAATTCCTTTATCAGTAGCCTGTATCAATATAAGGGGGTTGCCCAGACCCAGGTGCAGGACTCTGCCCTTGGCCTTGTTGAACCTCATGAGGTTCCCATGGACCTACTTCTCAGCCTTCTCCAGATCCCTCAGGTGTGTCAACCACACAGCTCGGCTTGGTGTCATCTGCAAGCTTGCTGAGGGTGCACTTAATCCCACTATGTCATTAATGAAGATATTAAACTGCGCTGGCCCCTGTTTGGACCCCCTGAAGGACACCACTCATCACTGACCTCCCTCCCATTGAGCCATTGATGATTATCCTCTGAATGTGACCATCCAACCAATTCCTTGTTTGCCAAGCAGTCCATCCGTGGTGTCAATTTCCAGGATGTTGATGGAGACCATATCAAATGAATTACATAAGTCCAGGTAGATAACATCCACAGCCCTTTTTTTGTCCACTGATGTAGCCACTCCATCATGGATGACTCAAATCAAATATTTAGACTGCAAATCTCTTCTCATGATGATGACACATTGACAGCCAAGAAGAAAATATCTATCAGCAGTATTTCATAAAACTGACTTTCAAGCTAAAGCAGAAATATTGCATAGCCAAGCTTCTTAGGGTTTGGTTTGGGAATTTTTAACTTGAACTGACATCCATTAACACAGAAATTTAAAACTCAGAGTTCATTCTTATATGCTTCAATATTTCAGCATCATGTTGTAAATACAGAATAGACAAAGCAAAAGGAATTTGCTTGAAATAATAATGAACAATTAACATTTCAAAGGTTTTTTCAGTGTTGGAGGGCATATTTGTCAGCCCTGCCCTAGTTTGTGATTGACCCTATAAAAAAATGGGACAGACAATATAAACCAAAGATTTCCAGGATCAGCAGTGCAGTCTTTGTAGCAACTCCAGAAATGTTTTTCTCTTCATGGAAAACGTATTTTGCTGTATTAAATATTAAAGTTCTTGACAACAGACTATTTCCATGTCTTCCCTTTTTTAGTTGCCAGGGGCTGGGGGTTTTCTTTACTGTTTCAAAGGCAAAGATCTGATATTCTGTGCCTTTTCTTAATGTCTCTGCCTTCAAGACGTGTGAAATAAAAATGGCAAAGGGCTACCTGAGGTCAATACAATTGTCTGCTTCTTGGTTTAATTGGCAGTAATCCTTTAAATGGCAGCCTTGCCAATAAATAATTAAAAATTTAGAGAATCAGCATCTTGGTGTTGGGCAATCTTCTGCCCAGACAGTAAGGGCAGAGAGACTTGAGCTTCTATGTCACCATTATGGTGCACTTCATTCAGGACTGGATGGAACATGTGAGGCACTTGAGATGATGGATTATATCCATTTCCTACTACCTCAGTACAACCATATTCCCTAAAAAAGAACCAAATGAAACTTAAGCGCTTGCCAAAGATCATAACTTTATTGGATTAGGTGGAAATTTATGTAAGGACATAAGTTCGGCTCAGACCCTATTTCCTCCATGTTCCCCTAATTGGAAACCCCTGCTGTTTATGTAGCTTTGTCTCAGGATTTTTTCATGTCTTGAAGACTCCCCAAAGTATTTTATGATGGGGTCTAATATAAATCTAGACTTCGATATTCAGCTGATTGCTATAGTGGAAGGCTTTGTGAGTCTTTATTGAGAGCTCCAGATACTTGAGCCCTTTGAAAACCCTGCCAGAGTGAATGCCCACAGGAGTCTCTCAAAAGACAATTCAGGATGGGAATTTAAAGGAATACGTAAAGTTCCAGATTTTGTCTGAGAGGTACGACGGTAGTTTTGGTAAGAGTGATTTTTGAGTTTCCCTGCTATGTGTGGGTAGTAGAGTAGGTATATTTCTGAGCATTTTTATCAATAAAGCTGTCAGAGACAATGCTGCTTTTCTATTTTCTCTTAGAGTCCTTGGGGGTTGCAAATACTTTGCGCATAAGAGAACAAGTCCATGGAATAATTTCTATGAAGGTGAAAGTAAATTTGAAGACAAAATCTGTTTTCAATTTCTGTCTTCTTGTGAGGCATTAAATGATTTATTTCTGAGGTAAAAATCAAAACCTTTCCAAATTACCACTTCCTCTCTTTTATTCTAAGTTCATGATCCATGCCTGCATCCAAGCAAGCAGAAAGTTTTGCTGGGAGAGGATTAACGGGGAAGGCACTGGGCTGATGGTAGGTGAACAGTCTCAGCTCCTTACCCCTGTGCTATAGAGAGCAGAAGCAGAGGCAGGAGTGCATTCACCTAGAAGTACAGCATGTCCTTCACTTTGTACTGAAAGGACTAAATTGCAGGGATTTAGCAGCTCTTCTTCTTTGCAGGCATATGCTTGGAGTCTGGGACTGGCATGGCTTGTGTGCTCAGAGGGAAATTGGTTATCCCCTGCCTGCATTTTGATGTAGAAAATTTTGAATTAAATTTAGAAAATTCAATGCACAGTGTAATGCAACTTTAAAAATGAGCATGAATTTATACCTATGTCGATCTTTGCTAAGTTCATTTCTGTGTCCTGGCAATGAAGTTAAGCTTTACCTACATTTTTGCTGTTGCAATTTACTCTTTTTGAGAGCGCTAAGGCGTCACACTGTCTCTCAGTTGAGTGCTAAAGAGAAGTGCCACAAAAATGATGTTCCAGTCCGTTTTTTTTCTTGTGAAGTGAGGGAATGACGCTTTTAATAGGAAAGTAAGCTAGTAGCCGCCATAATAAGAAGCAGTAGCACTGCCTCATTGCAAAAAAAGGCAAAGCGCATGCCCAGTGTATCACAGTCAGTAGATCAAGGGAAATCGTTACTGTCCTTGGTGACAGTGGGACCATACCCAAACACTTTGCCCGGGATAACCTCCCACATTCCTGCAAGAGAGCTGTGGAGACACTGGAGAGCCGCCAGCAAGAGACTGCTAAGAAGGTCAGAGTCCTGAAGTACAAAATGTACCAGAGAATTTTGAGGAGTAAGGTGGGCTCATTTACCTTGGAGAAGGGAAGGTTGAGAGGCAGTTTAACAGCGGCTTGAAGCATAGCTACAAAGATATCAGTGTTACGCTCTTGGCAGTGGCAGTTGGTGCAACAAAGGGCATTTGCAAAAACTTCTTCACTATGAGGTCAGTATGTGTTGGGAGAGGTTGTGGAGTCTCTAGACTGGGAGGTTTTCAAGATCTGTCTAGACAAGGCCATGAGCAATCACTAGAACTGGTGGTAATTGTGATTGAACAACCTCCTAGGATGTTGGACTAGTGAGCTTTAGCAATCCCTTCCTCCCAACATTTCATAAACATGTGAGATTAAGCTTTAAAATGTTCCTTTTTGTGTCATGCAGAACATATATCCCCAGCAGAGCAGCTCCAGTTCAGGCTCAGGCTTACGAAGGAAAACATGGTTTATCCCTGCAGTCAAGAGGCTAAATTTCATTGAGGTGTTTGCTTTGTTTGCTCTTTCTCTGTTTCTATGGGGCAGGTGTAACAGAGAAAACCTTCAGGAAAATGCCCTCAGAAATACTCTAAAAAGCCCCAAAGGCTTTACGTTGACTCCTACCTATGCTTAGAAGAAAGGATGGCTTCAGACATCTCTTTTTCCTTTCACTTGCTACATCTCCTTCCCTCTAGCCCTTATCCTAGCCTTGGAACTAGGCACTGCTGTGCTTCAGCAGACCAAACCAATCTGCTGCTGCTGCCCTGCTCTTCTTGCTGCCTCGAGCACTCACCTGACCCTGTGCAGAACTGTTTAAGCTCTCTAAGGCAACGCAACAACTCACCCGACAAAGAATAGGGAAATGTTTCAGGTCAGGGCTGGGCATCCAGTTGGAAAGAGGACACAGGAGGCAGCTGCTGAATTGCTCTTGCTTGCCACAAAATTGCCTGTGTGACTGTGACCCGCTGTTGTTTTGCGCCATGGCTCCTGAAAATGCAGTTGAACCATCATATCCTCTTTCTGTTTCCGGTGGAAAGAAGAAGAAATCTATAGCTCTTCTGGCACCTATGTTATGTCAGTCTTGGAAATTGTTTCACCTTCATATTGCTAGACAGAAGAGTTCAATATACTAACAGTTAGGAAACGACCATAGATCATCTTTATAGCTTCATAACTCGGCTCATAAAAGGACTTATGGAAGATGCTTGTGTGAGGAGGCTTTTGCAACCCTCACACAGTGCTGCTCTTGAAAAATCCCAGGTTGGCTATATGTCCCTTGAAGATGTCCTGTTGTTTCCAGTTTTGGATGTTGATCTGGCAGCATCAGTGTCAAAAGGATCAGAGAAAGGAGCTTGGGCTGCCTGTATCTCAGCTTCAGCTGTAACATTGGTATGAACCTGAGTACTGCTGAAACATTACATTCCGGCCTTCGTAGAGAAACCAAAACATGGATGCAATGGGTTGCAATTCTAGGGATTCAAATTCCTGCTCTACTTTGTGACTTTAAGCAAGTTTGCTACCTAGTACAAATAGTAGTTTCCCATTTACCTCTCCCAAATCTGCTACAGTCAGGGTGCCCACATTTTGTAAGAAAGGACACATCACCTGTTGCAATGGCAGTGCAAGCCTCTGACTGGCCCCTTCTGGGTTATCAGGTAACCCAGGATTGACATTCTTCTCTATCCACCTCTGATCTGTGCCCAAATTGGGACTTAAGCAAGAAAGTAAAATTGTGAGCAATGGCAGCTGAAACAGCACATCTTACATTGTGAATACTGTGTCTAGTGCAGCTAAGACAAGAAAAGTGAAAATGGAAGATTTACAAGAGTAAGACATTAAGAAATTGTCTGTAGAGAGACAAAACCACTATCAATATAAAATCACTCTAAATCACTGTAATAAAGGCAATAAAATTTCAGAGATTCACAGGTCAATAGTTTTTAAACTGATACAGCTCTATTTTTAATTTACTTCAGTGATTTAAAATACCAGTATATTATGTTTCCAGTGATACAGAAATAGTTAATGTTTAGACTATGATCATATGCATTGTCTGGAGACTTAAAATACTTTCAGGTTAGTAAGGGAAATTTAATTTAATAAATTATAGAGAATCTGTCCCCCCAAAAGAATTTCAGTCAAAGTCGGAAAAAAAAAGCAGTGAGATTAAAATACTATTTTATACATATAAAATAAATAAGTAGAAGTTATACAAATGCATCATTGAATTGCCTAAAATTTAACACTGTTTTCTAGCAACAATAGAAAACAAGCAGACAGTGGTTTCCAATATATATGTTTGGAGTTGTGTTTTATTCTGCCTTCTCTTTGTGGGTTGTTGGGGTTTTCCCTGTACGGAAGAGTTAGTTGTTTGAATGATTTAACTGTGGCTCTCTGCCCCTGGAATACATTGACTTACAATCCTGGGATCTGGTTTCCCTTTATGGGAAGAAATTGCACACCTGGATGGACATCCTATTAAACACTTAAGTGCAGATCCTAGAAAAGGCTCTGTGGGACAACCTCCCTTTGTTTTCAACTTAAAGCAGGATGTCATAGGGATGTACTCGATTGTGCTCTGCAGCAGTGGCACACATGTATGGCATTGCCCAATTCAAAAAGCCCCACAATGGCAGTGATGCCCCTTTTAGATCCACACGCACCTGGGTGCAACCCAGTGGGTGCTGAAGACATTCACATGCAGTGAAAACCCTCCTCGCCACTGTACTTCCTCTTCCACATTGCTGCAAGCCTGAAGTCTGGTGATACAATAATAGGAAGATTTTAAAACCTGCCTTGAAGTGCAATATATGGTGGCAGAAATAGTTTTGAAATGGGTGGAAGGTGGGAATAAAAATGAATGACTAATGAAATGATGAAACTGTTCTTGATAACCATTCCTGTTTTCTTTTCCTCATTAAAATTCTTTAATAAGTGGAAGCACAAACATCCTCCATTCCTCACTATATTGCTGCATGACTGGTGAGCTATCAAACTCTGCCACAGAGGGGAAGTAGAGTATCATTGTAAATTCATGGTGGTATAAGCAACAGCTCCTACCTTCTGATGGAATTAAAGCCTTGTCAGTAAAAAAATCCTGAACCTTTTCCAGTACCAACCTTTTTGTTTTTATATTTAAAGAATGAAAGTAAAATGTTTGATTTTCTGTATTTCAAACCATAAATTCTGCAGTGTTGCTCTTTCCTTACTATTTGTTATGAATGAGGATAAACTACCTGGAAAAGGAGTTTCCAGGTAGAAAAGTACCAAGCTTACAGCTTGTTTCTGCTTTTGGACTGTAATTTACTGCTTGGCTTCAGAAAAACTCCCCTAACCTTCTGCTGGCATGTCAGGATTATGACTTAAAAAAAAGAATGTTATTTTAGAAGGTACTAATTAACTGTCAAGCAGGTGACTTTTCACTGAAATGTCTTACGAGGAATGCAGAAGTTTAATGTCAGTGGAACAGAAGCATCATTAATACCTAAGGAGCATTTATGTGTATAAGCCATTCACTAGAACAGGCTCGCGAATGTGACTGCAGTTTTGCATGATGGTTTTCATAGTCAGACCTTTGGGTGAGTATTTTCTGCAACAGTCATCTATGGAGGTGAATGTGACCCAGACCAAACTGTCTCAGTGCAGAACTTCTTTTAAAGAAATCATAGAATTATAGACAGGTTTGGGTTGGAAAATCATATAGTTCCAACCCCCCTGCCATGGGCAGGGATCTTTGAGGTACTGGGACAACCTGAAAGTTCTTGTGACTTAGGCCTAAGGGGATGTAACAGTATTGGGTACTAGACATATGCAAGCTTGTTGCTTGTGCTTTCTCATGTTTGCTTGTGCACGCTTCAGGGAGATTAACAATCACTGTGGATGTCAACGGTCTCAAGGGCTGCAAAGTGCTTGCATGGAGCTGTTTCTCCTTTTTTGAAGAAGAGGAAGAGACTATAAATGCATACATGACAAGAGGGGTGAATAGTAAAGATAAAAATTGTGCTAGTTATTTCAAGCCGTCTCTGCTACAAAGAAGCTCAGTTTGGAAATTAAGTCCTACTAACGCCATCAGATTTACTGACGCCATCAGATTAATATTCTTTTAGAATTACAAGTGTATCGACACGGAAGCTAATAATAGCCCCATTGCCTCTGTAGGGACTGTAATGTACTCTCAGATAAACGTAACAAAATCAGTGCTGCAGCCCAAATTATATCTCATGTGGAAAACTGTCCCCATGGAAGTGAGTGGGAGGGATTGTTTTTTGCACAGATGTTAACATGGCAGGACACTGTCCTCTGATTCAGGCATGCTGCTTAGGGGTTTGCTAATAGGCAGCAAAAGCTGTCTTTGAAACTTCTGGTTTATAATTTGCTGTCTGGTGAGGGCTAATGCGAAAAGACCAAATGGTGATCGGGGTAAGGCTTTAATTACTTTGCTGCTTCTTCCTGGCTCACAAAAAAATTGTCCAGAGGTTTGAGAGCCCAAGGAGCAAGAAATTAATCTTAAAAGAAAGAAAGGCAGAAGTTAGAGTGCAGCATCTGCAGTAGTGAGCCAGCGAAGCAGATGGACTGTATTCCAGCCCGTGAGCCTCCCAGGGCTGGACCATCCATCTTCCTGGATTGAGCTGGGTTCTCCTGCAAGCCAGGATGCAGGACAGGTTCTGGTGGTACATCTGAGCACCTGGTCAGGATTGAGGTCTTCCATCTCAGATGCAAGAAGCAGGATCTGTTCCTGAAATCTCCATAGTAGATTAAGAGTGATTTGTCACTAGCATTCAGTGAAAACCCATGGGCATCTTCGTTGCTTACCTGTAAGCCTTAAGTTAGCCTTTTTTGCCCCCATTAACTGTCTCTTTCCATGGCTGTAACATATTCATTTAGCCCATGTTCACACATCTCTCAAGGATATTTCCCAGGGTGATGTGTAGCTCTTTGGCAGGCTGCACTATAGCACTGGTGGTGCAGCTCCCTTTGGGTGTGGAAACTGTTCATCCATGGCAATGCAAAGCTTGTAGACAATTAGCCCTCCCGCAGGACAGGGTGCCTGGCACCACTGTCCCTTTTATGGGAAGAGCAATGGGACGTGTGCCACTTGCATCACTCGTGCACATATCTATACCTGCACCCTGGCAAGCCTAGCCTGCCTCTGCCAGCTCCTCAGTTACTTCCAAGAATTTCTGTGAGTCCATTTAATTCCCCATGTAAGCTTGTAAGTGAGCCAGACTGAACTGTTCTTACAGCTTGCCTGCTGCTGTCAGCAGCATTTTGCCCATTTCTCCATATTTCAGGAAAAAAAACCCAGCAAAATAAGGACTGCCTGCTAGAAGAGAAAGGGGAAAACTCATCATCCATATTCTTCAGAGAAGAATCACAAGAATCTTTGTGCCAGGAGATATGCCCTATTCAGCCAGAGAAAATTATGTTGAGCTTATTAACTTTCCTGGAGGAGACAGATTGTGACAAGGTATCTCCATCTCAAAGTTTATTTTTCTCTGCTATGGTACAGAATAGAACTCCTCGTAATACATGAACTTACTATTGGAAATGGCCCCAGGAGCACACATGTATTTTTAATACCAGAAGTGCTTAATACTGTCATAATGTCTGTGACTGAAAGACAGCCAGAGTCTTCTGTAGTGATCAACATCCACTTTCTTCTTTGTTAAAAAGCCTACTTGTGGTAGTATCCCAGATGCATGACCCACCTATGACTATCAGTTCTCTGCTTAGGCACCAGGCTGAAATGACAGGGGAGTTATTATAAGGTTCCTCTAATTCTCCATGACTTCTTTTTTACTGTTTGACATAGCCTGCAGAAAACCTGGAACTTACTTTAAAATTGCACAGCCAAAGGCCAGTCCTCTATGAGAAGAAAGTCCTGTCTCACTGGCATCCTGCAACTTGTCCTTGCTCTTTCATTATAATTTTATTCAACACGTGCCTACTTTGTGCATGTGAGGATGGGCAGCTTCCTGGCTCAAGCAGGAGTAGTAGCCACCTTTTAACTTTCATTCCTTTTCTGTCACAGTTTTCAAATTGCCAGCATTGCTCTCTTTGGATACCTTTCCCCTCTCCTCACTTTTCTGTGGTGTCAGAAATACATCATTTAGTTTGGAATTAACATTTTGGATTTCTGATTTCTTCCTCTTCATTGCTGCTTGACCAACTGCTCATCTTTTTCTTCAATTAGGAAAGATTGCTCTGCTGATGCAATTGTCCACTCAGCTGGAGTGAGGCCAATTTCTCATCATTTGAGCTCTCTTTGATTGCTTCCTGCCCAAACGCTAAGGAAGAAGTTCATCTAGAGTTTGAAAAGTGATTACAAAATCCCACAAATCTTCAGAAAGGAAACTTGGTTTTGATTTTTACCCAGAAAACAGTTGCAGTGAAGATATCTTAATAGAAGGATTCAGTCATAGTGTGGTACAGTTTTTGTTTGTTTTGTGGGGGTATGTTGGGGAGTGACAGTGGTTGTTTTAAAAAGAGAGCTTTTATAAAGGGTACCAAATGCTTTAATTTCACTACTTTAGTCAGATTGCTTTAACTTTACTAAATGCCTCCATCTAGGCAAGCTGTTAGCAGAGCATTTGTGTAAAGGTAGAACGTAAAATCAACTCTTTGTACAGTCCTGGGAATCTCATGCACTCCCTAAAATACAATTGCTACAAAGACACAAATAGTAAATAACTGTGATTCCAACAAATAGCATGTGTCAGTATTTATTGTTCCAAGCAAATGTTAAAATGCAGGTGATAGTATTTGTTTTGACTCTTCTTGGCTTCCTTATGATTCCAATTAAAAGTAGGGAAAACTTTGTATAACCGTGTGTCAGTTATTTAGTTTCTGTTTCTCTTCCTTGTCACCCATTTTCAGCAGAACAGATGACAGACCATCCGGATCTTGGGTGGATCTTGGGTGTTCCTAGTCAGGGACAACAAGTCTGCTGTACAAAACGGCAGTGCAGAAATGCCATGCCATGTGAGACTGTGGGATCCCTGCTGGAAAACAAAATCCCTGACTTCTAATCTACCTGCCATAAACAAAGTGATTATCCCTGTTCAAGTTACCATTGTTGCAAGACAAAAGAATGGCTCTGAGGCTGGAAAAAACAATGATGTGTTATACATATTTGTTAATGAATGTAAGTATTACTAATTAATATTAGTGGCTGTTTGCTTCAGTATTACCTGTCACCCTTTTTGCCCAAAGGCTGGATTAATGCAGTGATTTCAAGCAGACAAATTTGTGTGTATGATTAGTCAGGATGTCAAAATATTTGGAAGCTTGCAGGTATGCTCCAGTGACTGTACCTGCTCATGTTACATCTCATAGCCCTTCTGCTCTTGAGCACTTCAGCACTTACTTTTCATTTGTGAAACAATTTCAGAAGGCAGAGCAATAATTAGTAGTTTCTGGTCCTTTGGTAGCACAGGTTTCAGTACAGTGTTAAGCAAAACCTGTCTAGTAATGGTGCTATTTCCCAGAAGGCTCAGCATGCTATCTGTAACAATAGCCCTTTTCTTTTTTCCACATTTACAGAGGAAAACCCTTGTACTCAGAAAGGGAAAGCAGTGTAGTGAATCGTCCAGTCTAGGATACGTAACTAGAGCACTCCTGAGAACTATTAACTCCCCTTAATATGCTGTTAGCTCCCCATAGCCCATTTCTTAAGCAGTATTATAAGCAACCACCGGGTTTAACAAAACATGCTTTTATCTGCCCACGGTGCCAGATATTCTATTTCACAAACAGCGTTTCAGTGGTAAAGATAGTTTCTCTGCCACTTGGAGTCACCATGAAGAAGAGTGCCGGGAGAAGAAAAAGGGCATGTTCAATAAAATGCTACATATTTTTATTTCTTGTGAAAACAGTACAAAATTATCTGTCATTTTCATTGCTGCTATAAATTCTCAGTGAGAACTGCACTGTTTATTTTTCAGACCTTGGCAGTCACATTTTCCTTGGTTGTGAGGATCAGCATCAGCTCAAAGTCCATGGGTGAAAAAGCTTTTACCAGAGCAGCTAGAGAGTTGTTCAGGAACCCCCTGTTCCCTATAATTCAGCTTCTCTTTTCTCTATTTTGTCCTTGTTTTGATGAAAATCTTCTATTCTGAGGTATTGCTATTTTTTGTTTGCTCATTTTTCTGTATTTGGGGGTATTTTTAAATATGGGGTTTTCTGTGCCACATTCAGTATTACTGGAGAAAAGTGATCTTTTATGCTCTTGGGAAAAAGTAACTTAGGAACTGAAAAGTAATTACTGGAAGTCAAGGACAGCTAACACACCAGTGAAGTTTCTCTAATAAGGCTAGTAAGGCTACAAAAGATCAAATGGATCAAATGGATTAATTCAGTGAAGCACTGCTGAGGTAATGCTCCTCATACTGGTGATCAGCATAAAGAGCTGAAGGAAGGGCTCTGCATCAGGTGCTCAACCCTAAGCTGCTCAGCAAGACTGCCCTATAGGATAAGGAAGGAGCTATTCACCTACTTGATATGTGAATAGATGCTGCTTCAGGGCTAGACAAAGTTCCGCTCCTTCCATGCTCCAGCCTCAGTATACATAAGCAGATCCCAGCTTTCCTAGAGAGACCACTGCTGTATAAATCACAACAGGACCTGAACACTTGTGAAGATGGGCACAAGGGGGGATGTCTAATGGCATGTGTTGGAACATTCACCTAAGGATGAAATAATACCCCTCTTCCTCTGTCTCAGGCTGATGAAGGCTAACAGAATAGCCTATGGCAAGCTTCAGACCCCAGAAATAAAGAATCAGTTCAGTGATTTTAAAACAAATACCAAGAGCAAAAGTACTCATGAAAAATCACCCCTGTAGCCTTTACCAGATCAGATGCAATTCAAATGCCCAGTCCAAAATAAACCTCAACATGCAGTCAAACCAATGTCAAGTCACTTAGAAATTGAATTAAAGAAAATGTGCATGAGTCAGAACATTATTATAATTAATATTGGTATTTTATTATTACTTTTCTCCCTTAGGAAACAACAGGATTTGAGAAGTATTTCAAACAGACATGCGAAATCCTGCTCTTTAAATATTCACCAGTGTTGTCATTTGCCTGGAAGCATCAATGCCAAAAAAGTTACCATGGGAACAGTATGTGATGCTGTCATGCCTTTAATCTCCCTAATCCCAGGTATGGAGGATTGAACCAGAGTCCTGAACTCTAGCAATTATAGATTTACTAATGATTTTCAGTCTGGAAGGGAACATATTCAATGGGAGAAAAAGGTGATTCAGATATATTAGTAATATAAGCTCTACCTTGAAGCACCATCAAGAGCACCACCCTCTCCTACCAAAAATAGCCAAGTAGCCACATTACTCAAATTAGGAAGACATTTGGAAGTAAAAAAATGTAATTAATCCCCTAGAATAAACCTGGTTTTTGTTCCCAACCTGAGCCATTGCAATTACCCTTGATCTTGATTAATTACTGATTAATTACTCTCAATGAACATTAAAAAAGTCCATTTGCATCCCCTCAGTTCTTTAGTTTTACTTAGATCTGGAGCTTAAAAAAAAGTTTCTGTTGAAGTCCACAGTACTTTGAATGTTACAGGAACTATATCCAATGCAGTAAATGCTCCTGGCCTAATTCTGCTACTTAGCAAGCCTATGTGAAAAAAGAAAGCAGGAAAAAATCAGTTTGAAGCTAAAAGCCTCAGTATCAGACTCTATATCTGAAACAGGAGGCATTGTATTTTTTGTTTTAATAGCTATTAGGATATTAAACCTCAGTTACTGACATTTTCTATAGAAATCTTGAAAGAAAATATGGCAACAAATGGGTAAAGACAGAATTTTATCCTTAATTTATAAATGTTTTGACTATAATACACATGCAGTTTATTTTGAATTACTCTGGCAAAGTAAAACTGCAGTAGGAGGAAGGAAGCCACTGCAGTGTCTTGTAGAAACTCTGGTAAAAGGCCACGTCACTAAATAACATAATTAAAAAATCTTGTGCCAATTGCAAACGAGCATTTGGAAACCTCACTCTCTTTCAGTCTCAGTAGCACTTGTAAACCATATTCTGTGCTCTCTGGTTAATTTTAGAAAGTCCAAGTTGCTTATTATTTTCTTTCCTCTGAAAGGTTGCCAAATACGTATCCTCTGAGCAGGAAGGAGCTAATCATGCTGAGTTTAGTCAGCCCTGGATGAAAGTACAGCTCAGAGGTGTGGAAAGATGTATATTTCAGAACAGTGAAAACAACAAAAAAGAAGAGTTTTCCACTGGATCAATGTTTTTTGTTATTGTTATTCTTTCTACATCTCTAGTCAATTATTAGGTCAATATTTTTTTGTGATTTAAATACTACAGAAAGTGTCCAATCTTTCTGCTGTCTTAGGCTTTTGCACAGACTCTTCTGTGGAACTGATATTATTTTGTCCCCTTTTTTTTCCAGCCACTTTGCAGGAAATTACACTGGTAGGAAATAAGTATTAAGAAATGGCAGGAAAAGTATTACTAGGGCCCAGACACAAAAGGTGTCGTGGAGCATGGAGACCACAGAAAAAGTGATTTGAGTACAAAAGACGACATGAACAAAGTAGACTAAAGCAGGCCAATTTTAGCTAAACAAATACAGAACAATTAATGACTCAAGCTCAATCAGGTCTAGTAGTGACTTTAGAAATAATCAAATCTGAATGAATTCTTGACTCAGAGATGGTCCAAAGAGTTGCTTGGATGTAAAGGATAAGAGCAGGCCAATAGTATTTTTCGTGCATTACCTTTAGCTGCATTACAATCCTGCTTCAGCAGTCTGCCCTGCTTTCCTGGGTGAAATGTTCAGCTTGTTAGAGCACTGATGTGCTTGGGGGCATGGGCACCTCCTAGGGAGCAATAACTTTATGCAAAGAATCCCACCTTCTGTCAGAGCTTAAGAACTAGTATCAACAACGCCAGTATGTGTCTATATATATGTGTGTACATTATATTTGTATACATATACACACATACACTGATACAATCCTGAACATGAAGATACACAAATTGGGAATTTAAATGTATGACCTACATATAGCAGAGTTATTGCAGTAATGAGCTTCCTGACAGCTACAGCCTTCTCTGAATGCTGCCGAAATAACTGCTCCATTGTATTCTATAGAGATTCTGGACGCTGGCGGTATCCTATGGACACACTTTTTCCAGAACATTTATTAGAAGAAGTAGCATAATTCTTGTTATTTGGGAACTGGAAAATAGAACACTGCTCTCTCCTGTTATTTCACAGTCTGATTTTGAAACTCTACAATCAGAAAGAAGCAAAACTAAAATCTAAAAACTGCCTTCCTTTTCTTGATCTTATTTTGCACTAAGTGAACGTATGTAATTTGGACACAGAATGCATAAATTTTCATGGAGTGCTGATGATTATATTTCCTAAAAAAGTCTCCAGTAGAGTAAATTACGGTCAGAAGCAAATAAATACCAATGCAGTGCACAACAGCTCCTTTTATGATCAAAGAATAAAGTGAAGTCAAAACTTTGTCCAAAAGCAATAATCATTATAATACCCACTGGATAACAAGTTTGCTAGGAGTAACTTTTAAAACTCTTGGGAAGTTAACTACACTCACTCACATATTGCACAGCTCCTGTAGGCTGTGTAATTCTTTCTGTTTCGCTTTGCTTTTTCTATGCTCTAGAAATAATTTTGAAGATTAAAGAGAATCCAGCCTGCCATAATAGCTTACAATCCTGGCATGTTTTATTGGCTTGCCTTCTTTGTCCTTCTGAGTACATATCCTTGCACAAACAATCCAAAAATACAATTAGATAGGAACAACAAGCTTATTAGTCTCTATTAATGACTTTTTATGTTTCCATTCCATGTCACTGATTTTATTAAATCTTTGTGGGGAAGCATTAGCAGTAGTGAGCCCTCTGACTGAAACAGTCTGAGAAAGTGGCTCTTACGCTCTCCTGTGTTTATACCATCTTTATAATGGGAAAAAGCATAGTAAGAGGAAAAATCTGGGAGGCTAGGGGAGGACAAGGAGATCCATTTGGTGTCAGTCCTATTGCTGCAATGAAATCCTGCCACTGAAATCAGTGACCTTCTGCATGGGCTGATTTTTAGACCCTTTTTGATCTCCAATATAAGCGCCATTGAAAGGACACACTTGCAAAATTGATGGTGATCAAGCATAAGGGAAGATTCAAATATTGCATTAGGCTTCCCTAAATTATGTTGCCAATCACTTTGAACAATACCAGGACCAAGCAAATAAATTTTTTAATCCACATTTCCTTCCTCTTTCCCCAGTTGAATTTGACTCATCTCAGGGCTTGACTGTGCATTCAAACTTGGAAAAGAGACCGCTTTAATTCCACAGTGGTAGCCAAGTGCCTGCCTCTACAATGGGGTACATGGCAGAAGCTGGCAATTTTTCTCTATATTGTGGGAATATTTGGAAAACAAGCTTTACCCCTTCCTGTTGAGAAACAGCTGTCAAGATATAATAGAATGTTTATGAACATTGTTTCAAACTTTAAGTAAATTTATTGAATTAATGCAGTTCAGAGTAGGTTTTCCTGTGTTCTGTGTATGGAGATTGACAGTTTTCTATCATGTCTGTTTGTAGCTTTTTGGCAAATCCAAGTGTTACAAATACTCTGTGCTACACTGCAAGTAGCAATCATTTCCGTGTGAACGCAGGGATACATTTTCAAAGAGATGGGCAGGAAACTGATGTGAGGAATATTACTGAATAAAGCTTTTAAGCTCAACCTTGACATTGAAAGTCACTTGCTTTACTCTTGATTGTTCTGTTGCAGAAATATGGAATGCAAATATAATACAAATAAAATACAGTAAGAAGTTTTCTGAAAGTATCAATGAAAGGAAGAATAAATGAGAAATGTCTTTTCCTCCTCTGGATCTGTTTTTTTCATTTGGATCAAGTGGTTGGTGTGTCTTTGGAGAGTTAGGACACAATACAAATTCCATTATATGACCTAAACCATCACAATATTGCATTATGATCGGTAGCTTCAAAAAGGTCCTTATAACTGAGTTCAAAACAGGTTCTTGTATCCCAGTTGCACTCTTTGGAAACATTTATCTGCATAGAGATTTGCTTCTCATGAAAAATGTATGATCTGTATTGTGAGAATAAATGAAGAAAGGAGAAGCAAAGAAGTTCCGTTTTCAGCTAATTGCTGTCTGCCAGACAGCACGCTATTTCAGCTCTCAATTGTCCTTTGGTCTCTGTCAGGGCTAATATTCCTATTTTTTTAAAACATCCTAATCTTCAGTGTTCAGATTTACTATGTGCCTTGCCAATAAAAGTTTTGCTGAAGTCAACAGGACTTTGTGCAACCAAGGAGGCTGTACTGAGTTGATGCTATTGTAGCTTCTTGAATACAGTGCAGATTAAACTGGGCCAGGTTATGGCGTAACATATTCAACCTGCCCATCTAGGCCCTCTCAAGAAAGATGCCACCCTGACCCTGTCATAGCTCAGCAGGAGGTCTGACAGGTCCAGAGCTTTCCAGTGTCACAGTCAGGGGAGCAAAACAAAACAAAATCATTGCCAGTTTACTTCAGACAGCATCTTACAGGGTCAGCTGCATGAAATCCCCAAGAGGAGAAGGAGAAATCCTGGGGGTGAATCACTGCAGCCTTCCAGCTTCAACACATGAGCTTAGGTCCACAGATGCTGTTAGAAGACAAATTTGCAAAAAGGACTTCAGCTTGTGCACAAGAAAACTTGATGTCTCAATAGAGGATGAGCTTACATCCAATTTGCATATTTTCTTCTTCTTTTTAACTTGAATAAAGCATGACCTTCTATTCAGCTCAGAATCCTGTTTTATTAAATTTTTCTTTGTTTAGTTTGTAGTAGTATCAAAGAACAGAGAAGTAGCAACTCTTGCCTTCCTTTAATCAGCTGGAAAATCTGTGCTCCAGCTTTATACTATGAAGGCTTTTCTCAACACAGAGGAAATTCTCCAGTCACAAACGTAGACTATTGCCCATTCATTTTTCACCACAATATTTAAAGTGTTCCCTGTTGATACAGATGTTGGGAAAATTCTATGTAAAGACTTTATTTGCCTAAATCACAGGTGAAATCACATCTGTTTCCTATGTTTTCCATTCTTGTGTAAAACACTGGTGATTTTGTGTGCTAGACTTTCAACTGGGATCAACTTGGGCCATAGTAAGCCAGGTTGTGTTTGTACACTTTCTAATATGAACATAGACATGATACCAGTAGGGCATCTTCATATCCATACCTTGAAGTTATTCCTTTGTGGTACAGGGAAAGACAATGTGTCAGGATGTGCCCAGTAAGTGGCAAGGAGGGAGTCTGAGGGGTGCACAGAGAGCACCCTCGTGTTTCAGTTACTAAAACTGTTAGGTTTAAGACTGTCAGAAAACTTTTCCTAAAGTGTTTTTTTTTTTACCTTCAGCCCACATAGTTATTTCCTTTATCATCTAATAATGTTTGAAGGGTACATAGTTTCACATGCCAGGTATTGTGTTCACAGACCTGAACAACTCTTTGTTTAAAAAAAGAATCCAGGCACACTGCCCTAACTTTGAATTGCTGTTCAAACAAGGAAGCGCCTCTACATCTCTTCCTCCTTTCATCTAAACAAAGACCATAATTATGTCCTGCTGCCTTCAAAATGGGCCCTGAGATTTTTCATTTGGCTCAGTACATTGGAGAATAGGCTCTGTACATGTAGTTTTCATAGCACATTCCTAAGAGACTGTTTTGGTGCTATGCAGTAGGTTGTGCAGAAAATCTTTTTTAATTAAGACTATCCCCATCATTTTTAAATATTTTAACATAAAGAGTTCAACATTATGACATTTCCCCTAGCATGTTCAACCAACAGTTATTCAGTTATTAATCACAAGTATATCATCCTGAAATATGCACAGCATCCTTCTGCTAGACAAGCATAAAAATTTATCATCATTGTTGCCAGTCCTCATAAAGTTATGTAGTCTACCTTTTACATAGCTTAGAAAATGCTAAAAATGCAAGAGAAATATCCTAATGGAAATTTCATGCTGCTTTGCCCAATAAAATAATTGTAAAGTAAAGGTTTTATGTTTTATTCTCTAAGTGGTTTGTATGAATGAATCTCTTTTCTGTAAACTGTTACTCATTAATGCTGGACAAATGTAGCCCTTTTTAATAGTGTTTTTCTTGTTGAACTATATATTAAAATATATCACTTAGGATATATTAAAGAAAAGTTTACAAAGTTCTGTTATGACACAGAAATAATCTAAACTTTTCTATGAATGTCTAGTTTCTCAGAACTTGCTTAAAAAGCAGTAGCCCATTTATCCAAAGGTATGAATATAAGGCAGGTGTTAAACCATGTTATACTTCTGCTCCAAAAATCAGGATGAAATGGTTTGGATTGTTCAGAAACAAATTAAATTTTCGTAAATGAAACTGTTTCTGAGAATTACCAGATTTCCAATGCAACATTGCTCTATGTGCTTTAAATTTAAACATTTAGATAATTCAGTTTAGGTTTCTTAAGTGTTCCTGCAGAAAGAACGAATTAATGGAAACACTGATTTACTTGTTTCATGGTTAAATAAAAAGGTAAAAATAAGGAGAAAAATCAGGCTCCTCTGGTTTTATTTCTTACCAAATTAATTGGCAGTGGCAAAGTAAAGAGTTGACTCTCACATTTAATATTAGTTCATCATTTCAATTTTGCTTTCAAATTTTTGTTGGGTTTGTTTTTCTTCTTGCAAAGCTTGACCTGGCCATGAAATCTAGACCTTATTTTCTTTCCTAGGTTGTGACTTTCCAGTGGTCACTGCTGTTAGTCAAAGATGTTGATTCAGGAGCATCAGTAAATTATTTTGGTCATATCCAGACTTCAGACACCGCTTCTTCTCTATCCTCTCCCTGATGGCTGCTCAATCCTACACACAATAGTTGAACCAGTTTGGCCTATAAATCAGTCTAGAAATATTATGGAGTAATTTTACTATGCCAGCTAGTTTGGAGGCAGAGGACATTAGTAGAGTTTAATGGAAATGCTTCAAGCCATCAAAAATTTGTACCTTTAATCTGGTTGTATTATAATTCTATTTTTTTAATGTAATATTTTATATAATGTTAGTCTGTGAGGAATGTGATCTTTGCTGCCTAACGTCAATGAATGTTACCTAGAAATGTTATTACCTGATTTGAAGAAGCTATTTCTAATATTTTAAATTAATATAAGTTATATTTGCAAATTAGTGCTGTGATATTTTAAGTTAAAGAGAATTGTTTAAAACAGCATATACTCCACATCGAATTTAGTTTTTGGTAGTGTTAGACATAACATCATTACTTGTCACAAATGGCATCAATAATAATAAAGTCAATTTAAGACACTATATTTACTGTACAGGGATGACTAATGGTATTCAGTGTGCTGACAAGATATGTCATTCTGGAATTTACTCGGGCAAACATTTGATATTTTACTGAATATCGTATGTAGAATAACCCAAATGGATATCTTAACAAACACTATGCTATAATTGTACCAACCCAATACTCATTTGGGTGATTCATTAATGACAACTGAAACCAAGAAAGTAATTCTGGTGAAGGAAATGTATGCCTCTAAATACACAGCGTGCAAAGAAAGCCTTTTAAAAACATTTCAGAACTTTTTAAAACATCATGTTTATCTTCCAAGCCTTCGTGAAGTGCCTGAGCAAAACTCTCAAAGAGAATAATCCTGTCTAGCAATTATTGCAAAATAAACGAGTAATTTCATTGAGAATATAAACAAATTACTTCCATACGATGCAATAAGGGCAAATAGGAAACCAAAAATCTTTTCAGTGTTTACATTTCCAGGCATATGTGGCTGTGACATTATCAGACTTTAACTTAGTAATTAGGATGCACAGAAAACAGTTGCTGACCCATCTAAAATAAAAATGGTAGAGATTTCTCAGCAAAATTTTGAAATAACAAACCCAATTTTAAAGACCAAGTCAGATATTTATTGGTCAATTTTTAGCTTTCAAAGACTTAAAACTGTATTTCTTAAAAATGGTTTATGCAACAAAATGTTTCAAATGAAATTTAAAAATGGTTTTGTGTTTCAAAGAAGAGACGCGCTAACTTCTCTGACATGACTTTGCTCCCTCTCTGCGACACATTTTTGATAAAATTGTTTGGGAATTTGATAAATATTCATGTATACTGATCATCCAAAAACATATTTTCTGGTGAATAAACTTCGTAAAATAAATCAGCTACAGTAGAAACCCTCTTTCCATACTGATCTGAATTTTGCTCTTAGGGGTTCCTTATTGCTCAGGAGTTACAACTTTGAGACAGAAGCCGATTCTGTGTCAAGGAAAGGTGTAATACGTGCCCCTCTCCCAAACTGTATTTACAGTGCGTACATAATCAGCTTTTTTCTGAACTGAAATCTTATCAACATTTTGATGAAGACTTTTTATTTGAAAACCAGTTGCTTAACGTTTCCCTGGCAGCAAAATGATAGTGAATCTCTAAACTGTGATGTTGAAAATCCCTGTGCCTAGAAAAATAAATAATTCCTGCTCAGAGATATCTCATCGCTATTTCTAACAGTTCTGTCAGAGTTTTCACTCTTTTTTCCCCATCTGTTGTTACTCAGAGATGGTTAGACAAACCTGCTCAGTTTGTGAGTTTTAACAGGTCGATAGACACATATGGCAATCAGTGCAAGTGCAAGTGCACTAGGACCCCTCAGCACACTGGTGTCTACTTTTACTATTACCATCGATTTTATCATAGAATCATAGAATCATTAGGGCTGGAAAGGACCTCAAGTTCATCAAGGTCCAACCGCCCTGCATGGACAGGGACACCTCACACTAAACCATGTCACCCAAGGCTTTGTCCAACCCGGCCTAGAACACCACCAGGGATGAAATCAGACACTGTCCTTTATTAAAGCAAAAAAGTTCTCCTATCCTAGAGATATTATGTGATCAGGAAGTTTCTGGAGTCATTAGTCATCTACAGCTACTTAAGTGGACTTCAAAGAAGTCCTGTAATGTAAAGCCTCTGATTTTTATTTTTTTTAATTACTTTAAGATTTTGTTTGAAAAAAAAGTGCTTGTATTTTTTAAGTTATTTTTAAGATCCATTGGTTTTTTAAAAAAAAACCCAAAATACCAATATATAAAATGAAAAAGAGCTATAAGGCACAGAAATCGTAGTAAAATCATAAGTAATGAACTAGACTGTCCTCCACAAGCTGTTCAGATAGTGTTTGGCATGGACATCAGTGCTCCCTGTCATTGCTTTGCTGGCTACAAAGGAAAACAGTCAGAAGGATTTCCTACAGTAAATATGCTGCTGAAGCAAAAATAAATACACAGTATTAAAAGAAAGAACATGGCAATCAAATGTTAATATTAATTTACCTCCAAGTCAGGACAACTTAAAAACCACGTGAATGCAACATGGAGGAGCCTGAGGTGCTTAATATGCCTTTGAACTGAAAATTGATTTTTTGTGGTGTGAATCCTATAATAAGATGAAACAGGAAGAATTTTTCCTCTAAAGTCAGGGTTTGAGATTATCAAACATTCGTAGAACAAGAACAGATTTTGAGGTTGAAGCGTTGGGCTTTTAAAATGAGTAACCAAATATAAAGTTTCACTGGTTCAATTTTATTCCTTTCCCCTGTTATATCTGAAAAAACTGCTGAACAGAACTAATTAAATGACTGGTTCAGAAGACTAAATACCTTTGTAAAAAATTATCAAAATATCTTAGGAAATTCATCCTACTCAACAATTTAGCTGCAGGAGCTGCAAGTTCTCTTAAAAACACTAGTGTGCCCATCCATCTCATTCTATCTCTGACTCCAAAATCATAGCATTCATCAGCATTTGCCCCTAACAGTAATAAGGGACCATGACAGATCTTGTTCTAGTTTCATTCTCTTAACTGTCTTTCAGTTATCTTTTAGATTTAGTATATAGAAGAAGAAAAGCTCCAGCAGATATTTGTTCCCACATCAGAACCTCAGCTGCACTGATTAATGCTGCTTCCACAGGACAAAGCCTATTTGGACCCATGCTAAACCCCTGCAGTTCCTCCTATGTCACCCAACAAACACAGCTGGTGCTTGTGGAGGGAGAGCCACAGCCTTGTCTCAGGGATTCCTGATGACAGACAGCTTCCTGAGATAACCAACACACCAGGCTGCAACCAAAGTGCAGGGTGTTTGGTAAGAAGCTTTCAACACTCATTTGCCACAGAACTTGTGTCTGTGTTTATCTTTGGATCATTTTGCATCCAGACTGCACAGGCTTGTCCGCAACTGTGCACTTGCTCTTCTCCTGTAGATTCATTTCACAGCAGGTAGTTTTCTGTCTTTGACTAGAATGTACCAAAAATTGCACTGGCCATTTTCATTTCATAGTTCAAAAATCTATCTCAGGTTAAGAAACAAACTGAATTTTAAAGTAGATGCTTTCCATTTCTTCTGTTGTGTGTTATTCATAGGTCAGTTTATTTCTGTTATCCTGATGCAGACAGATTGGAGAAGTACATTACAGATGATAAATAAAAACAAACTGCCAGTGCAAACGCACAGAAACAGACAGACAAACCCCATGGCCAGCTCATCAAAGCTACAGTGTCAGTAGCAGCTCAAAACCACAAATCTCTGCCAAACTCCAGTTCAGGACAATGTTATGCACAAAAGATCTATGACACTGTGCAAAACTTGTCTTCATTAGCTTTATTATTCCTATGAATGCAGTATCTCTTTGTTTAAAACTTTTGGCTGAAGCTGGTTATGTTCTAACATGAATGCTTTGTAGACAACCTTGGTAGGATAGGGGGAATGCTGGGCACTACTGGATCTCCTCTTTCAATAGTGTTGTTCCTCTAGCACCATCCTAACAAGCTCAGCATAACAGCCTAACTTGCTTGACCCTTAATATAATAGAGAAATATGGCCATTGCCAACACAGTCCCTTGTTCCAGTGGCCGTGGCCAAAGCCAAAGCCTAGGAAGACCTAGTCTAGGCAGACCATTTCCTTGGAATATCCCACCCTGCAGCAAAGTGTGTCAGCTTAGCTACCCACCCTGCCTGGGCAGTGGGTTTTGCCTGAACCAAGAAAGATACAGAAGTGAGACTTGCCTGTGGGAAAACTGGTTTGTCATAAGGGAGGGAAGGTGCAGACTGAGGCAATGGCTCAGAGAAAAACCAACCTGCTATCTGCTCTTGTGTTTCAGCTGGGATACAGTTATTTTTCTTATGTTTTCTTATATTTTCTAGTAGCTGATGCAGGGCTGTGTTTTGGCTTTAGTCTGAGAACAACGCTGATAACACACCTATGTTTTAGTTGTTGCTAAGTAGCACTTACCCTAATCAAGACCTTTTCCATCTCTCATGCTCTGCCAGTGAGGACTGGCACAAGAAACCAGGAGGATGCAGAGACAGGGCACCTGACCCAAACTACCCAAAGGGGTATTCCATACCACAGCACATCATGTCCAGCGTATAAACGGGGGGAGTTACCCAGAAAGGAGTGATCACTGCTCGGGTTGGGCTGGTTATCTATCAGTGGGTAGTGAGCAATTGTATTATGCATCACTTATGTTTTCTGAATTTTCATTTCTAGGTTTTGTTATTCCCTATTAATATTATCAGTATTGTTATTGTTGGTGTTATGTATATTATCATTATATTTTACTTAATTTCAGTTATTAAATTTTTCTTGCCTCAACCTGCTGGTTTTACATTGATTTGTTTCTTCTTCCCATCCTGCCTGGGGAGGGGGCAGGAAGCAGGGAGTGAGTGAGCTACTGTGTGGTTCTTAGTTGCTGGTTGACATCATGATACCTCTGGCACACCTCTGGTATGCAGAACCTGAGATCTGATGTCAGCTGCAAACAGTGACTAGTTAAATGACATGACTACATGACTAGATTAGTAACATGACCAGGTCGCTAATACTGTGACTCGTTCATGCCCACCACTGCTTGTTAGTCATATGTCATTTTCTTTCTCTTAACTTGATGGAGAAATATCAGAGGTGTAAATTTCAACCAGCAACTGAAAATTAAGCCATCAGTGGGAATGCACTGAATGCTGCAGGACCAGCTCTTCAGACTTGCAGGAAAAGTGGTAGGTGTCTAGGAAGACACAAGCCATAGATTCCCTAGGTTTTTTCTTTAATGATGTCTTTCTTGTGTGACCTCTCTCAAGGAACAACCCCACATTAGGGAGGATTCATCAAGGACAGATGAATACAACCTGAAAGTCTGATTCAAGATCTGAAGAAATCCTCAGGGTCCTCATTGTGATCTCAAAATAATTATACCAGATATTTTCTCATGTCAAGACATCTCCCATTTTAGCTGATATTTTGCTGATTTTCTCTTACAGTTTCTTCTCCTAGAGAGTGTTTTGAAAGAATGTGAGGGCACTGACAAAAAAGTACACATAAGGGCAAGAACATTCAGTGTTAATGACAAATACCCAGGCTGACACTTCATTATTAACATTTGCCTTTTTGTCCCTTGCTTAATGCTGTCAGAGTAATGAGGGAGTGATGGAGGGAATTCAACCCTGACTGGGTTTATTTGTGCTTCTGACCTTCAAGTGTGTTCTCATTTGGCAGAAAGTAAATATTTTTTTTAAGAGTTAATGTGGAAAATAAAAACTTCAACTGAAATTCTACTTCAAAACCCTGCTAAGACACAATTCATGAATATGAAAGGTTAGTCAAGACTTTTGTTTGTCCTGAGTGTAGTGATCTGAAAAATAAAGGAACAAAGCAAGTTAAGTTTCACATTTCTGAAACTGCATTCCAAAATCTGACAGATTGAAAGAATACAATACCATGATATGTACTTTCCCACATAATAATTTGGTTGGTCTCTTGAACCTCTTGCTAACTCCTAACGATGGAAAACATTTGCCTGCTAAGTAGTTTCTAGTTTTCAAAGGAAGGTACTCCTTGAGATAAAACAGTTGTTGTTATTTATTTATTTGAACTTATCTTTCAGAGAAAGAAAGAAGATGAAAATATGGGTTTTTTTTTTTCTAAGATTTTAAGCTACATAAATTGATACTTGAGCAGCACAAACTAATTGGCTTGTATCTAAGGTTAACACACATCAATACATCCAATATTTTCCTTACTCTGCTGTCCTTACTTTTCCACTCCACACCTCCATCCATTTCCCAGTATTTTGGAGGTCACATTTATGTAAATAAGTTAAATAAATGGACCTCAGGGAGCCTTCTGAGAGCTGAGGTTGCCAACATCAACTCTGGAACTTGAAAACTGAACTGACTCCAATGTAGAATGTTCAGTAATGATAGATATTACAATGTTTTAAACAATAACTGGGGCTTAAAAGTGTGAACAATGTAATATTTCAAATATGCTTTTAAAATGAAAGTGCAGATGAGTTGGTTGTGATTTAGGAAAAGCTATTTTTGGGGCAAGAGCCTGATAGAGAAATATTTTCTACTTGTTAAATTTGAGAAAGGCAATGGACGAACTTCTCTTGATGGTAATTTATATCTGGTTTTGTCTGGGTTCAGTAAATGTTCACCTTTGTTCTTCAACAAATTTAAATAAAAGCCGCCAGTAAATAAAAAGGTCAGGAGTGTCTAGCAGAGGTTTCCTCTGCAGTTTGGAGTCACAGTGTGTGTGCCAGGGTCTCTGCTCCTGAACTTAGGGTCCCCTGTCACACAGAGCTGTATACTGACTTAACGTGCAAGGTTATCTACTAAATGCTGCAGTTCCTACATCCAAACTGATTAAAAAAATCCCTCAGTTATTTCATTTGACTACTCAGTATTTTTACCACTTTTGAATCTGGTGCACTTTCATCAGGCTAGGTCAATTAAGGCAAGTGTATTAAGGCATGAAAATGCAATTGTGGCACTGGTTCTGTAGAGACACAATAAAAAACTGAGTGTAAACCATCATTAAGTTACAGACAAAGTTAAATCTCAGGGAAGTGCTTTGACTGAAGGGATGGAAAGTTGGTAGATGATGTGCAGTACATATGGGTGTGTATGAGCCTCCAGTGTCTGAGAGTCTGATGTAGTGACTTTAGAAGCCACTTTCTGGTTGTTGGAAGTGCAGGAGCACACTGGGATAGCGCTTCTCAGCCTCTGATGGGAGCAGAAACCACCTGGCATGGGCTAAGCCTGGTATTAGGCATCACTGTTCATCATCAGATAGTATTTTGAGGGAGAGAGCTGGTGGAAGGAATTTATATATGAATCCACTTTTATTTCTATTTGCTGGCAAATGTGCAGCTCAGGTAAAGAACCAACTTAAAGAACCAATGTAAAGAACTATTTTTTGTTCCAAAAGTTGGAGGTTTAATTGGACAAAAGTGTAGCAAGCAGTTTGACCTGATAAAGAAATCAGATTAAATATGTGGAAGGAAAAAAATATTTTAATGTAATAGAAAAATTAAATTTGCCTGCTATGTATTGCCATTAAACTATTGTATTCCCACTGGAGTAAGCAATTCAACATGTAACTCTCGTCCTTTTACCGGCAATTAATAACCCAGTGAAAATAAGCTGTTCAGGGAGATTTATAGTCTCAGCCGAAATTAGTGTAATTCTGACTGCAGCTGAAAGATAACCACCAATTTGGTTGTGCTTTATATTAATTTTTATCCCACAAGGATTTTTGGAGATTCTGGATAAAACCATTGTAAGAAGTAAGAAAACAGTGGAGCCCTGTGAAATCGTTTATGTGCCCACAACAACACACAAAAAATCCAGTATATGCAGGAGATTTTAACCATTGGATAAATGGATGAATGCATTTTATTCACTAAATGGGGAAGCTTGGAGTACATACACTGTTGTCTCTCCATGGCTGTTTGGCAGTACTGGCCTCCAACCTCAACAGCCCAGGGAAAGAAATTTTCCGCATCTTAGGAAAAACAAAAGACTAAGTGTGACACCGAATAAAGAAAAACTTTTGGAGCGAGGTAAAATCCTGGGATGAACTGATCTGGGATACTGTAGACTGTTCTTCCTTGGACATATTTGAGAGTAACCTTTACTAGGGCAACCATGCAATATGCTTTCAGTTAAAATTCCTTAACTTTCTTAGCAGCTCCAGTCAGGAAAGCACAGGAAAATGCACAGAGGGAAAAAGAAGAGAGCAGAAAGTGAGAGAAAGAAAGGCAGAATATGTCAGGAGAAAGAGAGCTAGAAAAGAAGGAAGCACACTAAAATATGGGGTTATCAGAATGTAAGTTTTTCATAAACTCCACTGACATTGTTACAGGCTGGAAAAGATTTTTGCTGGTGTAACCAAGACCAGGCCCTTGCCATCTTTTTCTTTCAATTGAAACCTGTTAAAATGGGTATTTGTTTCTGAAATATGAACAACAACAACTGACTAATTTTGGTTATTTGCCTTTTATAAAAAGAAAAAAAAAGAATGATTGAATGCTTATGGAAAAGACAAGCAGAAAAACCCAATTGTACCTATGCTGAGTACAAGTCTTGGCATTATAGCAGGTTAATCTGTCCATGCACAGTATTTTACCCTTGTTTGCTTTGCAGGTTCTGTACAGAAAGGGTGTAATCCACTCCTATTCTGCTACAGGAGTTCTCTGCACAGGTGAAAGCAGGACTCAAAATAGAGCCAAAGCTTTCTGTTGCTTTCTGTTTCTTTGGAACAGTTGTGTCCTACTTTCCTCTCCATGGAAGAAGATTGTGAGAGATACCTGTGCTTAGAGAACATCAATTCAAACAAACAGAGAAAAGGGTTGATAGGATGATTGGCTGTGCATAGTCTGTCATCTGCAAAACATCAGGCTAGCTTAGTAGTATGAAGTGGAAAGACAGTTCTCTAAACACATTGCAGGGAAACAAGTATTACAGAAAGAAAATCATTATTTCAATTAAAGGACAGTTCTTCTGCAAGATCACATGAGCATGTGCCAAGCATAAGTGAATTTAAACTCCTATCAAGAGGCTCAAATCATCACATTTGTGAAGGCCCTGGAGCAGCTTTTTAATTGGAACAGTAGCAAGAAACCTTTTGTTGTTTCAAGATAGAGCACAGTGAATGCAGTAACACCTTTTGAATACTTCGACCACTGAATGAAGTCTTTGCTATCAGGTCTTTGTTGCAATGTCAAAACAAATAATTACCATATATAATTAATTCCATGCTTCAGTGCTCTGCTGCTCATCTGCAAGGCTTGGGAAGATTTTTTTCTACCCTTAAGAAATAACAAAGCTCTTGAGTTTTGTTCACATGCCCTCTGAAACAGTGGGGATAGACTACAGTGTGGGCCAGTCACTGGTACGGAGAAAGTGGAACTTTGGCTCCTGTCTCTTGTTTGTGATTAAACCAGTGACCAGACATGGGGCCAGGAAGGGGTTTTCCCTCAGGATTGCTTCAGGGAAATCCCCAAGATTTTACACATTTCTGTAGAACAAATCACATGCTGCTTCCTAGGACCAGTTGAGCATTTATCTAACAAATTCCCAAGACATCCAGCTGGAACCCACTTCCTCTGTCTCCTGCTGTCCTCCTTTCACACACTGAAGATTAGTTTGTTCTGGTCTTTTGCACTAACTGTCTTAAGATTTTTACAAGCTACTGTGAGGGGTTTGTGCTCTGTGATTTAGAGGGCACTCTCGGTACCGTACAGCCTCCTGTACTAACACATGAATGGTCATTACTTGGGATGGTGAAAACGGGCTCACAAACCAGGCCCATCACTTTCTCAGAAATCTTCTCACAGCCCATTTTCTGCAGGGAAAAGCATCTGTGCCTTGTGCCACTCCACCTCTTCACACATTTTGGCTGTTACTGCACTACTTGGTTTATCTGTACCTATCAGAAGCGGGTCTACACTACAGCTTGCTGTAGGGAATACCTCCAGTAGCTTCACCACAACTAACTTTGTTGTGCACCTGTGGCAGCTCTGAACTTGGAGCAAGCTACAAAACCAGCTGCAGGATTTTGCAGGTAAATGGTTTGCTCATGAACATGGGGTGCAAACCTCATTCAATCCGCAAGAGTGTTTTGTTCACTTTCTGTTGGCTCCTCTCTCTAGCTCACATGCTTAGGAATTTACTACCTCTATACTGCCATATGCTTTCCATCTGGGAAAGTCATGGCCATGGAACAGAAATTAGGGCAATAGGAAGCAGTGAACTCCCCCTTGAAAGAGTAGTATATGATGTAATTCTTAGGATTTTATTGCAATAGTATCTTAAAACACCATACAATAACTAAAGATAACACTGATCATGGCCTACAGGACAATACATATATACCCATACATATATATAGTACATATATATATAGTGTGCATATACATATATACACTATATATATAGTGTATATGTACACTATAACTCTGCAAGCATTTTCATTAACTGTAACACTATTCAATGCAAATAACAGCAAAATCTGATCCTAAATGAGACTCCAGGAATGTAACTGCCTTCAGTATAACACATAATTCTGACCATACTATTATTTCTTTAAAATTTGTCAGATTAACATTCGTGCTTTCCTTGAAACACAGCTCTTCTGTCACCATGTTATGATGACTCATCAGTCCAGCTACTCTAATGATTCATAATAGCCAAGAGTTCTCTCAAATTAAGGGTACAAATAAATATCATTTTGGAGCATAGTTCTAACCTTTTCCTAGACAAAGTTTACTCCCTGTGTTACCAGGATCTTTTCTTGAGAACTTAAAAGCTTGAGAGTTCATACAGGCAAGAATGACTCAAGCAAACAGTGGGCTGATAAAAGTATGTGCTTACATACACAGTGATTGCTCAAACTTTTGGGGTTTTTGCTTTGTTTTCTGAATAAAGGCTTTACCCTGAGTCATAAAGAGTATTGGACAGGTAAGGATCTTCAAATTTTATGTGCATAAATATTTTTAAAGTGTCATATCCATCACAGTTGTAGATTCATGGCTTGAATTGGTGAGATTGCTGTGTAAAACAGGAACCTGGGTAAGAGACTGCTTTTAAATGATCCTTACAGTACTATCTCTAATTTTCAATCCTGACTTCTGAGCAAGTGATGCCACATGGTAAGGTATTTCAAGCATTTAAAAGTTTGGGAAATGCTTGTTACAAAAAATTCTAACGATAAACTCATTGTTCTGTCATTTCTTTGACTTTGCAGACATGAATTTGGTTCCAGCAGCACATTGACGGAGAAAAGAATGCTTTCATTTTTCTACATATAGAAAAATGCAACTGCTGCAGCTCCCTAAACTTATTTTTCTGTTAGGGGAAAGAGATTATTTAACCCAGCCTTTGGGACACACTATAATATCACAAGTCAGAGGGAAGACACCATGGCTTTTGCGTGTGGTTTTTCTCTTTTATGTCTGTCCCCTTTCCTCTTTCCCCCTCCTCCTGAAACATGCCATTTGGGAAAAAGAGAAAGAGATTAATTTTTGCTAAGGCTACTTCAAATGGTACTAATATTATGAAGGCATTTATCTACATAAAATGGATTTAAATATGATTTGTTTTCAAATGCCCAGAGAATAGAAACTGGTGTTTAAAATGCCTGAGACTACCTCTCATGGCACAGTTCAATGCAGCTTCTCCTGTATTTTTTCTACACATACCAATGGTGAGACTTGCTCTGTGAAAGCTGATTTTTAACCATCTGCTTTTTTTTTTCAAACAGTGACTTTTTTTCATTCGTTCATCCTGGACCTATGAGCAGATAATTCCTTTAAGCCTTTCTTACAGCATTCACTCCCACTGTGGTTCACAAATTCTCCTTTGAAAGCCTACAAGGAAGTACTATGCAGTTTAGTTGTGTAATCCAGATCTTGAGACAGACAAGCTGTGTTAGACAGCTACCTAGAATTAAAGTCCTACAAAAAATCCTTTCCTTGAAAGGACTAGCTAATACATAAGGTCACTTAAAAAGAAAATGCGCTTCTTATCTATGAGGGCATCATAACATTCATGCTGCTTTCATGCCCAGCCAGAGAAACACTGCACAGCACAGCCTAATCTAAACCACTCCTACCCAGACAGCGTGACTTAATCTAAAACCTGAGCGTGCTTTTGTGTGTGTTTAGCCCCTTCAGGTGCAGAGAGACAGTATGGTCTCTGCATTGCTGAAATTCCACTCTGACGCTGGCCTTCTGGTATGGGGCTCTCCACAGTGAGGTTTTACACGTTAATGAGATGCAACGCAAGGCAAAGATGTATGATATTAGCCTGACATCTGTTTTCATGTGCTGCGCTGGGAAATCAGCAGAAGGTGAACATAATTGGATTTATCTGCCTTATAAAAACTTTGTGGCGGAGTTAAACTTCTGAGAGCAGTAGTGCTCAAGATGTATAAAAAGTTTTAGGGATTGTTTTTTTCTTTTGGATACTTCCCCCACATGCTGGTAAAAGCCTCTCCCTGCAGGACACATTCATATTTGTATCTCAGCTCTATTTTTTTCTCTCTAGCTCTTCTTCCTGCCAGTGTAAAATATGACCTAGCATTTCTATCTCACCCTAGTGAAGTTTAGACTGTTTCTAACATTGCCTTCAGGGTTTATAAAAATACATGCAATACTATTGAGAAAGGTGATGTAATTATATGGGAGGAAGAGAAAACTGGATGCCATGATGAGATATGAATATTGCAATAGGAGATAGCATTGTGCTGAAAACCAAATAGATAGATGGGCAGTATTTAGTAATAGTGCAGAAAATTTTTAAAATCAGGGTTCACTTCTTCCAGAAGTAAAGAAAAAAAAAGATAAATTAAAAAAATCTGAAGTACAGACACGTGCAGCATTAGCCTCTCTCCTGCAGCAGCAATTTGCTCCACCAAAGCTTCAGGAGGTGCCTCCCTGTTTTCCAGGTACCTGCTAGTCCCAGCTGTCAGAATGCCGAAGTCCTGGACAAACAACCAGAGCACAAGCAAACATCAGCCACAGATGCAAAACAGAGGCTAATGCTTCTTGAATATGCCTGATTGCTCAGGGAGACTGTGTGCATTCTGATTTTGGGAACACACCAGATATTCCCCTGCTGGGTTTGCTGAGGTTGGTAGTTCTACATCTAACTGGAAGCAGGAGCAGGCAGCTAATTTTCAGAAGAAATCTTCATCCTGCCTGCAATGAAAGAGAATTATCAGTGAAGTCAGTGAAGACTTTTCTCCTTGACTTTCTTACTGGGAAATATTTTGGTACTGAAAATTCCTGACATACAGCTCAAACTGTGACCTGAACTTAGGGTTTTTGAGCATTTGAAGAAAAGTGGAGAAGTGTAGAAAGACAGTTTTAATAAAGTTTTCAGGAAACATCGTTATCTAACTCAGGCCACCTGGTTAGTTGGGGAAACTTGCAGTCTGACATTAAAGACCCCATATTGATATTGAGCCACAGAGAAGCTTGTAATGGAAAGCTCGGTGCAAGTTTTCTTCATAGTTACTTGAAGAAGCAACACCATTATTGATTATCAGAAGCAGCTCTGGTAATCATCATTACTGTGTGTAGGCTTTCCTGATGAATGTCAGGAAAACTCAGTAGTGTGAATTCTTTTGGCCATCCTGAGATGAGGTCTGGGAAATTCTGGTCTGCAGATGGAGAATGAATTAGATGGTGTTGCTGGAACCACTAGGAAAATTTTATGCCTATTTTCATATCTGAAAAAAATTTTCTTACATAAAGGCAGCATCATAAAACTTTTCAAAGTAGGAATGAGTGTAGATGCCCAGTTATAGGGAAAATATTTTACCAAAAGATAGTTGTACCAACAGAGAGCTTTCCAGAACATCAAGTCAACATTATCCTTTCATCTTCACAGGAGTCTTTGTTGTCAGAAAACAGATTGCAAAGGCTTCTGCTTTTGTAAAAATTTATAGGACATTTTCATTGCCATTCTCTCCCTCCGTGTGTTGAACAGACCTGACAGACAACAGGAGCCTGAAGTTTATTACTGTAGTTACACACTTTAAAAAATCTCACACATGGCAGGGAAATGCATTTTGTCTATTTTTTCCTGGATGAACACAGAGCCCTAACCATGTCATTTTTCCTCCTTAGAAAAAGGAGACACACATAGGCAACTTCCAGGCGACAGGCATTAAAAAAGCAGAGTGAACCCTAGAATAAATGCAAGCGTAGATGGATATTTTGAATCAAGTCATCTTTACCCAGTAACTCCTCATTACAGACTCCAGCCCTGGGATGGTTGTTGGGAACTCTGCCATCTCCAGCCACTCTCTCCTTTAAGTGAAAGGTATAACTCTGTAAACCTGTGGGAATGCATCAAAAGGAAACAAGGGGGAAAAATAACATTGTGCTGCATCTTCTCTTCCTCATTGCCAGCTGTCTGACACTTTGAACGCATATTCAAGTGAGCCTCACATAAGAAAGCATATAGTTGTCTGCATGAGGCACTTCCTGCCTCATATCCTCCTTCATCATGAAAAATAGCCCTTGAGTTCTACATTTTAAACAGAAGAATAAATATATCTTTAGGCTAAAGCTGTACATGAAGACTAGCACAGATCAATACCTTAGCGTTGCGAAGCATATGCAAAGAGCATGAAGAGGCCAGTCAAAAAATGAACTTTAGGAGAACATTTCTTCTATTTGTTTCCTTTCCTTTCCTTCTCTCTCACATCACTTTTTCAACATGAGAATCTTGAATAAAAGGTTATGATGTTTCTTCAGTTGTGCCCTTCACAGCAGCGTCTATAGCGAGCACAGATCACATGTAATACAGGTACTCCAACATGTCTACACTCACCGTCTGGTCCACATTCATCTGGACCATGTCTAAGGGGTCTTAATGGGAAAAAAAATAAAATGGAAAATGCTTTCCAAATATCTACTCTATATGTTTGATTAATGTAGAAAATGAAATGTGGAAGCATCTTTCCTCCTTTATGAAATTATACATTTCTTAACTAAGACATTCTGCAAGACTAATTAGCAAAAAAACTAATTTTAACTGAATGAATGTGTGACTGAATAGTGTATACCTATGTTCTTTAAGGCTATTTCCCAAAAATCCCTATTTTCAGGAATAGGAGATTAAAAGTAGGGCAGTAAAAAGTCAGTGTTTGCCATGTGTGTGTATGTTGTGACATAATTTCCAGTTTAAGAGTTAAATTCAATAAAAAAAAAAAAAGCTGAATTTTTGAATAGTATTTTTGCATAGGAGTATGATTAAAAGTTTATTTCTAACTGCAAGCCATGTGCTAAGTAATGATTCACACTTGAAAATAATTCCTGATTTAACTGCCTCTGCTATTACTTGGGAATAAAAACTGAAACAAGACAGAAAAAGAGCACTCTCAAACTGATTTTTTCTCAAGAGCTAGACAAAACTCATATCTAAAAAGTTTAGCATTCCTTCCTAAATGTGCACTCATTTCTAGACTTCATAGACAAACACTTTCTGATCACTTCAGCCAACCCTTGATATTTTGGTGGCTGCCATATTTGGACTGCAGCCAGGAGCCATTACAAGGCTTTGTAGAACTTCAGAGGCATCTGTGCCTGCAAATGAAGCCTGTCAAGGAGGCTCTCTGGGCTTGATTCCCTCCACCTGTCCAAGGGTCTGCTCCTGTGTGACTTGTTGGCAGGGTATGGCCGCCTGCGAGGCACTGCACCAAGGCGTCTGTCAGGCGCTAGGTGCTCTGGGAGGTGGTGTGAACAGCATGTGAGCTTGGTGAAGAGGGAATGCCTACCACAAGAGAGCACAGGAATACCCAAGGTGACCATTCCTGTTCCAAGCAACATCTGATCAAAGACACTGATCATATGCTGGGTGCACATGGTCAGGCACAGACAAGTGACACATCAACTCATGGGTAAATATCAACACCAAATCTGTGCATTGCATAGAATTTCAATATAAGTGGAGACTTCCCAAGGGGAGGAAGAGGAGCATGGGGGAATGATTTTTAAATCAGCCATTCTCAGTTAAGTGTTTTCTTCACACCATATCTGCCAGCTGATGTGATAGGTAAGCTAAATAACAGTGGTTTTCCATGACATTTTCTGAGCTATTTCACAGATCAGTGCCTGTATCATAGAAGCCTTGAAGTTTTTACATCGGGTCAGGAGCAAGCATATTTTGTCACCCCTTTTCACTCTTCCCCTCTCTCCTGGAGCTACCAGGCTCCTGATAAGATCTTGTCTAACCTGTTCTCATGCCAAAGGCCTTTGACAATCTCACCACAAAATACCATCAGCTCCTAAGGAAATGGTTCATTGTTTTGCATTTCTAATGTTATGTATGTATTTAACAACCTTTGGAGACCAAATAGTGTTTGACACTTTTGGACATACTGCAATCTATTCATTATCACGTTGGCTTTGGCCATGTAGATAAAGTTCTAGTGTATTAGGAATAGCTGAGGCAAATTGACAGTTATGAAGATTGTATTGTCGAGCTGTTACTTACAAAAACAAAATCCCTATTCCCTTTCTGCCAAGAAGCCAGCTGTAAAATCTCAATTCTCAAATATACAATTCTGAATTTTTAATTTTACAGAACTTTATCTTATCCAATAAGCTAAATACATTATTGATACTATTTCACAAGTTCTAAATAATTAGCCATCTAAAAGAAGATTGGACAATAACATTTACTTTTAATGTATTTTAGAGAAATGTTCACATGAAAGTGCATGTAATTTAAATGAACATTCTGTTTATTTCTGCCTATTTTTAAAGAATAAACAAACAGTGCCATTGCAGAAATTAAACCAGTGCACTTAGATTATACACATTTCTACTCCTGAAACAACAGAAAAGAAGCAAAGACCATTGTCTTGAATACATGTATGTTTGTGGTCTTAACAATGAACACCTTTTTCTGAGCAAATGAGTAAGTACAGAAAATCAGGTGAAATAACACGCAATAACCTCCATTCAGGAAATTGAGAATCAGTGGCAGCCAGGGCTTGCCCTCTTTGTTCCCCACTGCTATTGTAGGTGGCAGTAGTCTACTACAAACTAATGAGATTTCTTCTCAGCTATTAAGATTCACTGCTGAATCTCAGCAAGGCAGAACATAATCCATCTGGATATTTGATCAGGAGGAAACAGAGACATCTCATCTTGATGTAGGAGCATTTGAAGTACTTGAGAGAAGAAGAGACAGCACAGTGGAGGTACAATTTCCTTTTCTCAACTTATTTACGATGGGAATATTTTCATCTTCAGAAGAAAAACAGTATTTTGAATCATACAAAGCAGATTCACCTAAGGAAATAAAACACAGTCCCACCTACAACTGATGCAGGGATGCTTAAAAGTGATTCCACAACACACTATCTTTGCAAATAACACACTTCATTGCCCAAGCGTTGCAGGGTGTTGTCTATGTTATATTTACCCTAGGACAAGGCCATCTACCACATACATGACAAGGTGAGCTTTCAAAATATCATTATATTAATAGACAGCCATTCAGTCTTGGGCAATCTGCTCAGGAAGATCAGCTACACTTGTCACTGCATATTTATGATAACACCTGAACATAAGAGCTTATCTCACCCTTCAGTGGTACAAGATGGAGTCAAGAACTGCAGGCTTACTGCATGCAGCATTTTTGCACTAGCAGTTCCTACTCAGTTTTCCAGAGGAGGTATAGATGCACTGACAGTGAAATTGATGTTTGGAGATGATAATTACATTGAAGGCATCTTCCCAGACCTCTGAAAGTACTCCATTAATCCCCAGTATCCTGTAGTGCACAGGTTGAAAATTACAAATCTGAAGCTCTCACTCCTGTTACTAGAATGCCCTCCCGCTTCCCAGAGGTCAGTACAAGCTCAGTGCTCACAAAGAGAAAGAGAAGAGGAGAAAGCTGTAAAAAACCTCTTTCTCTCTCTAGTGCTAATTCTCTTTTGTATTTTTCCTGATGGAAGCACACAGATCAGATAGTGGGCAGCAGCCACTCTCCCAGTGGAAAATACCAATTTTAATCACCTCTACTTGTAGTGTTACAATGATAAAGTTCTGCTGGTTGGTTGAGTGGACAGTACTTATGTCAGATGCCTTGGAGATGCAAGATGAAGACAAAAACAGAGAAAAAAATCACAGCTGGAATTAAAAGGAAACAGCAGCAATCTAAGGCTCATTTTCCAGGAACTGATCAGGATCCATCCAAAACTTGTGGATATGCTGGAATAAGTGGTCTCTTCCCATCAATTTGACCAACTTTGAATGCCTTCCATAATGATGTTAGTAAATGCCCAGTGGTGTCACAGTATTTGTTAATAGGAGTCTGCTAGTTTCTGATGTAATTGCAGTCACAGTAAATTTGATTCTTTTCAGCGTAATCATCCCATACACTCCTATTTTGTGACCCAAATGTGAACACTGCCAAGGAAAGGTTACAGCATCCTTCTCTGACTAGCAGCTAATCTAAATTCAACAAATTTAATATATTTTCTTACCTTTCTAGTTTCTTCCAACTTGTTCTGCCAGCCTGAAGCTCAGTGGCACCACAATAGCTTTTTATGATCTCCTTCTCACCATGCAGTGAATGCCAGACTTTCAGTTGTCATTTATCAACAGTTTTGCACAATAAAATCAGGCTAGCATTTTATCACCTCAAATGTGTCACATCACTGGTATTTGCAAAACAACTTTCAACACATTTACTTGAATGCCTACTCTTAAAATGGGTGGACATTCCCTGGAAAGCACATTTCTATTTCATATGTATATAATAAATGGTAAAAACACCTGACAATATCCATAAAATGTTTTCGGTGAATACAAAGAGCACTAGGGATGTAAGATGCATCTGCTATTACTGTGACTGATTAGGAAAACTGAAATAAATTAATACATATGTTGAAGAAATGCTAATAGTTTTCTTTAGCTTTATTTTTGTTTATTTGCTGGCTCTGTGGTTTCATGCGAAGCCTTCCCCAAAGCTAAGCACATTCATTTAATAGTAAGCAGTTAAACATTTCAAACAGCTTCAGAGACAGTCCATGACAATAAAAAGGGTATGCTTAATCTGGATATGCGTATTTCATAAATTTCTTCAGGGTAGTGCATTCCCACTGCAGTGATTTGCCAGTTTAAATGTCAGCACAGCTGTTTTTATCTTGCCCCCTGGGTACTAGTGTTCCTCCTAATTTTTTCAGGGGGGAAATCAAAAAAGCAACTTTGGTACAAATCATTTTAGGTTTTAAAAGAAAAAAGAAGTCACACACAGGACTGGCACTATTAACAGAGCTTTTCGCTTATTTATAGGTAATTTGTGGAAGGGACTTCATTTCTCAGGCTTCTGAAACAATACTTTAGGTCTGCTAGCACTAGAAAAGCTGTGGCACACATAAAGATTGCAAAACCAATTGAGTCTTTTGTACCATTACTACTATTCTTGAAACATTTTGTGTTACCTGTTGTCACTGGACAGCTTTTTCATACAACCTCTTAAGCATTCTGAGGATTCCTTCTATGAATGTTCTACCAGGTATTTTTTACTGTCATCATTCAGCTCCCAAGGCTGCCTTTGTGAATGGTCCAATCTACCTCAGCTTCCTGCAGTTACTATGATATATTTTTTTCCAAATAAATAGTGGAGTCTTCAGCTGGTTAGCAAATTTAGAAACTGAGCAGACATCCAGTGGGGCAACTAAAGCAGTGGAAGATTATGCTAGTTAAAAACCTACCCCCTAGTTATTTGTTTGCATGAAGCCTTCTTTCTCAGTGCACTGCCTTGCAGACTATAAACACATGATGCTCTGAGTGTCATTTCATCTCATTGCATTGCTGCCTACTCCATAACTTCCTAGCCCCCAGTGGATTCACTGCATGGTACAGGCTCAGCAGCGATGACATTCAGTCTCAGTAAATACAGGATTTTATGGCCTTTCTACCAATGCTTGGCACTGTTTAATGTTTGCACTGAAATTTTTCTGGCAGACAATTTCACCCCACATACTTTGACAGCCTAGTTGGCACTGTTGATTTTATTCTATGGATGGAAGTAGTCTGTAAGCTTCAATAGGATGTAGAGGTTGGAGGTAGCGCCTAAAAAGACCTCTGTCTGCTACTGATTTCTGCATGATAGCAACACTTCCATGCCTGCTTTTTCAGGCTCTTGTCTGGCCTGGGGATGATTTAGGATGTTTTGATACATGGATAATACTGTCACATTTGGATGGGAATATCAGTTTTTTGCCTAGTTTGCTTCTGCTGTGCTGCCAGAAAGACCATCATGGAAGAGAGACATTGCAGTGACATCATTCTGTCTTTCCGTGAGCTAGCAACTGTGTTATAGAGAGACTGTAGGGAATGAGGAATAACTGAGGAATGTCTAAAAGTTGGTTGTTATTATAACTCTGCATCACACCAAGAGCACTAGAGTTATTGGTAAGGTATTTCTGACACATGCAAGAGCTTATTTTGGAGACTATTATTAAGCCTGAACTTGTAAGTTATTGCACAGCAAAGGAACAGTGTTGAGAAACTAATATATAGCTAACCCGCAGTTAATCAGTAAGGTCTGGAGTAGCTGTGCTTTATATATATTCTAAAGGTATAAAGAGGCTTTTTTTTTAGTCAGGAAATACTAAATTAAAGTAAAAAAAAAAAAAGGGATTCATTTTCAGGGTGTGTGAGGCTGTTCTTGGTATTTTACAGTATGAAAAGATCAGCTTTATTTATTGTTCTAAGTTGCACAAGTTGAATGTGATGGGGGATTTCCTAAGGAGGAAAGAGGAGCAGGGCTAGCAGAGGTCTTGGCTTTCCATACCTGCAAACACCAAACCCTTTTCACACAACACATGCACTGACAAGACTCAGCAGCAGGATAGAGATGGAGGATGGAGGCAACTGACTAAACAACCCTCTTATTATTTTTAGCAGCACTAAATCAATAAGTCTGCCTCCTGCTCTAGCAGGTTATACAATTTTACCTGAAGTTTTAATAGTGAACTAGGTGTTTTATTAACGGTTATGTCTTCACCATGAAGCACCACTAAGAGCAAGGTATTAATATTTCATATGCTAAAGCACATCACAATAGGACACTCACGGTGAGTGGAAAGGGATGCTGCCATAATCCACCACTAAGAAAAGGATGTAGAAAGGATTTCTGCGGTATGCAACCATCCTGTAGGATGTGTTAGAAATTTCTTTTGCCTTGTGTGAGCTCCCATACCAAGACTGCATTTCCCAGAGAATGTTGCTGAAAGCCTGTCCAATGAAGAAGGGATTAGTTGCATTGCTGCTTGACAGGACCAACTTATTTCAATTTTCAGTTCCTAGTCAACAAAACAAACACGTCAGCAGGTGTAAACCTCTGGATTGCAGCCAGCTCTTGTGCTTGCATTGTAATTCTTACACACAGCTCCAGTTAAAAAAACAAATGCTCTGAATCTAGAAACCAACACAATAACTACAGAGGCAATATATATACATCTGTCTACTGACTGTTGGCAGAGAACCTCAGTGACTGATTAAAATCAGTTATTGACATCTGGCTATAATGTTTGCTTAATTACACATACACTCACAATCCAGACAGAGATAAGTACACTTTCAGCACGGTGCAGTATTACTTCCTTTGATTAGTGACTACTATGAGTTTGTATAGTTTTAACATTATATATTCAGTTCCAGCTCTAAGAGAAATTCAGTTTTCTTCTTGATCAATAATCCTTTTCAAGACAGCATACAAAAGATTTAACTGTCCACTCTTTAGAACAAACACATATCAGTTACCACCTCTGTATGGTAAACTGATGCAGGAAATTTCCTTTATGCTCCCAAGTAGAATGTTAAAGGTCATACAGGTGTCTTTATTTTGTACTTTGTTTTTTCTTCTGTGCTTTGAATTGTGTCAATTTTTTCTTGCACAAATAGATTGCTTGAGTATAATTATGACAGGCATTTAAAATCTGGACAATGCAATAAACAAAAGCACAGCTTTTACCATGAAACATCTTAAAGCCTTGAACAAAAGTTAATTTCAGAGTGATTTTGCTACAGTCTTTCAATTTTGGTATAGGGTATACAGCACTTTTGGGATTCTGCTCTTCTTAATCACCGCTTCTGAATCGAAGACTATTAATCTGCCGGGCCTTGCCATGACCTGTTCAGAATGAAAACAGTTTAGGAAAGGTCTAGAAGAATACTTCGGCAAACTGCTCTGTAACTGCAGGTGAAATGATATAGAAAAAGAGTGAAATACAGTTGTAAATCTTGAGGATAGCGGAATAATATCTGACACTGACCAAACCAATATTAAAAATATATATATATACTGGGACAGGTACCACTGTAAAACTTAGGTTAGTTAAGATGTCCTACTTCAGGTGAATGCTTTGACTCTAGACATACGTAACAACTATTTCATTGCTGATAACTTCAAGCTAGGTTCAGAAAGGGCTTTTTACCACCACAATAAAATTATCAGATCTAATACTTATAAATGATAAACACCACTGAGAAAATCTTGATCTAGTGCTGCAGTGCAAGTCAAAACTGACAAAGAGGCAGCTCAGGCCACAACTGAGAAAATGGAGGAGCGAGCACTGCAAAAAGGTGAGTAGATTCTCCCTTAACTGTGTTTTAATTTAATCTGGCATTTCATTCTTTCTGCCTTCGTTTTTACTGTTTTGAGATCTATAAGGTGAAGTGAAGCTTTGCTAGGCAAAGGACAAAGCTGAGCACTTCTGAAACTCTGGCTGTCTTGTAGCACTGCCTTTTGGCCTACTAAGGGGACATGAAGCTGTAAGACTGAATTTTTTAACATGCTTGGTTTAAGAGGGGTTCATGAGTAACGTGCCTGGAAGGCGCCTCTCCATACGTGCTCTGTATTTTCTACATGAGTAATGTAAGTTTAGAATATATTGAGTATGTGACTTCTCAAACCAGTCTTATTGAGCCCAGTGGTCTTTACCTGAATGAAATACTGCTCCTTTATTTCTTATGCTTCTACTCTATTTCCACAAGTCAGTCATAATAATTTTATGTTTAAACATATTGTTAAGATTAGAAGCATGCCTGAAATTTCATGGTGCAAATCAGATTGATCCTGGTAAAATCTTACTTTGGAAAAAAGGAAAATTAAATGACATATTGCTTTTAAAGGATGAAAGTTTTGTTGATGGATCCGTTTACATCATGGTTAAACATAACCCTTTGATGCAGAAACATATCCAAGTTTCAGAAAGGATGATTTCACCCACCTGGGTTAGTCTATTCATAATAATAATCAAAAGCATATCTCTACCATTTGGCTCCAGCGAGGACTTTTAGCTACAGACTACTTATTATGCATAAGAGTATGTACGCAAAGTCCCTTTGTATAACTTTGTGTAACAGAGCAGATTTCTAGAATTTATTAAAACCAGGAAGAATTATGTGCATTCTGGGGTACATTTCAGTCATTTATATCTTCTTTACATTTCTTTAAACAGTCGCTGTCCTTCCCAGCTTGTCTGAAAGGAGGAGCAGCCCTGTTTTGTGTATCTCCTACAAATTTCAAAAACAGTTTAAACACTGAGACTTGAAATAACTGGAAATATTTTGTCCTCATCTATGCACATTTCATTAAAAGAAAATAATGACCTTTTTTTTTTATCCACCAAGCCCCCAAACCTTTGTAAATTACTGTATTTTCTGAACTTATATTCAAAAAAGGATTCTTTACTTCATCACTTTTGATACCTGACAGAAGAGATAAGTGCCGTTAGATATGCTTGACTGTATACCTGCCTACAAGACCTGAGTTCAGGATGATTTGTTCTGAGTCTGACCTGTAGACTAGTGGGCTGAATATTATTTGAGAAAAAACAAACAGATGAACAACAACAAACACATAAAAATAAAAACAACAAACAAAGCCCAAACATCAAAACTGGGACTGCTGACAGTTAATCATACCTGTATTTCACCTCTTCTCAATTCCCAGAATGATTGTGCTTCAATATCCTCCTCTTAATATTGGCAATTGAACCTTCAGAAAATGGCACATAAATCCCACGTTGAGCTAGCTAAGCAGAAATGCTCAAGGGCAGCTAGCTTTCAAGGGGTCTGTGACATTTAGTGCTCTGTTTATTGCAGTGATCAGGTATGTGAATTGTACTGCTCATAAGTCCAAATGCCATTATAGCTGAAAAATAGAAAAAATCAATCTTTATTCAATGTGCAACAAATACAAATCCCCAGGTCCCATGAGAGTTCCACTGGGCTATTAGTTCCCTGAATATATTGGTGGAAAATTAAGAACCTAAATGTTTAGTTGGCTCTGGTGCTTATAGCCATGTTCTTACCAGTTTTAAGGCACCCTTTGCCATCTGCAGATTAACCACCAAGGACTACCACTAGCCTTACCCGAGTCTGTTCTTGATTGTAGAGTTAAGAAAATGATGAGCAGTAAAAGAAAATTAATGAAAGAGGCAGGAAAAAACAACACCACCACAAAACACACAAGAAAATTGCAGTCCTTGGTGCTCCATAAACACAAAATCAGTTCTGAAAGAAAACTGCAGCTGTGGAAGCAAACAAGGACTACATTTCAGCTGTGTTGGAGCTGATACAACTGCAGACGAAGTTTATCCTGCAAAAGTGTTTAAGAGCAAGCCTGAAAACAAACAAGATGAGGAAAAAGAGAAGAAAGTTCAGTCAACCTGTGATTATATCAGATTGACTATCAGAGCAATAGATCTGAATGAAAGGTCTGAACAACTGAAGAAATTACATTAGGCTGAAAGAAGTGGAATTCCAGGTTGATTTCTGTGTTTTCATCTGACAGGAATTTAACTAAAGAAGGATTTTTTTTTTTCCTAACTGAAAAGGGGCTAAAAATTTTAGCCAGAATATCTGTGTTAGATGTCAGCTACTGCTGCATAATGCAAATAAGGTACCTGCAGTCATCATTCAAAACTGATGCAAAATCTGCCTTTACTGTCCTCCATTTCTAGCATTTAAGAACTCAGTCTAAATGTGGGGAAAATGTTCCTTGAAAAGTTCCATCTTCCTTTGGATGAAATCCTATTTTGCAAAAGTTATAAAAGAAACTTTCTTATCATTCTCTATCCTCGGCTTTTAATGGAGAGCAGCTTGAGGAGCTGTAGCTGCTGGAGCACATTCCTTTCCCCCTGAGGGCAACACCTGCCTAAGTGAAAACCCTAAAACTGCTGGAAGCCCCCTACCCCTTTACACCATCTAACAGCAGCCAAATCCTTCGTCTCCACAGCTGGGTACTGACAGCTCAGGACAGCTGAATCGCTACAGAAAGCTTCAGATGTTGGTGCCAAAGGACTCACCCATCTGTACCACTGTATGCAGGCATGACAAATCCAAATGTAACATTAAGAAAGGATTTTTCTTTTAACAAAGCATGAAAACTGCATTTACTCAGATGTCCTTAATTAGAGCAGCTGCCAGTAAAATAAGTGCATTGACTAGAAAAATAGAGATGTGCTGTGCCTTTTGCTCTGTTCAACCCACTTGAATGTGGCCAAAGCATAAAACAATATTAACAGAATTCAGGTTTTACAGATTCTGATTGTTTCAGCTGTTGAGTACTCTCAACCCTAAACATTAGCTCTACTAATTATAGAGCCACAACTGTTTTTCCATTTCTCAGACATTTTTCACAAATAACAAAGCTACCTAAATTAATAAGTCTAAGCACACATGACTACAATGGCTGGAAAGACTTTCAGCTCATAAGCTGCGTGATTCTCCATATTGCTAATTTAAAACAAATAAGCTATTTTATTAATCTCCTTTTGTCTTTTAATGAAGTTACTCAAATGCTGAAAAACAGAGCCCAGATATCGTTAATGGGGGTAGGGGAAGATGTCTGGATGAGCAGCTGCTGTTCCCAGTATCTTTTGAAACATATATCTAATGTTTCCTAACGCATGTTACACTTCACGGTAGCGTTCTATATATCGGCCCAAAAAGATTATTACCTACCAGGAAAATCAGGTTATGAGGTTTGCAGAAACATTAAAGCGGCAGCTGCAAGGGAGAAGACCTCCTTGGGAAAGCAATAGCTGGTGACACAACCAGATTCAGAGACAAAAGCAAGAACTGAGCTGATCTTACAGCTGTTTTCCAACGTTTTTCTTTTACAGAGCAGAGGAGGTCTGGTGTGAGCAAAACGATGGACTTGCAACTGTTCCTGTGAAGTACAAGAGCAACCTCCCCACTTTTGTCTCTTGTCACAGAGGAAATGAAGCACATGAAATATATGAGGAGCCACATGTAATTTTTCCGAGGAATTGCCAGTAAACCAACGTTGTATTTCAACATTTCTGTAAGAAACTCTATACATTTAACTGCAAGGTTTGAAAGGGGAGCAGGCTTATTCTCCTGTGTCTGTACTGCTAAGCATGCTCCCAGACTATGTCATTGTCCTTTCTGGGAAATGAAAGTGCTCTTCAGAGCTGAAAGGGTTGGGTTTTTTCCCCCTAATATTCTCGTTTCCTTGATTACAGTAAATTGGCCTTTCTCTTTCAGTATGTTTCACATAATCTCATCAGTTATGTCTCCTGCACCTTTACAAAAGATGTAGCTCTCTAAAACTCTTAGAAAAGTCCATATGCCAAAGAACTCTGCTAGTAAATAACAGGCATCGCAACAAACTTAAAAGACCTTTCTTGTATTATTTCATTCCAGCAGCTCTTGTAGCTACTTATTACTCTCTCAAATTCAAAGCCATCTGAAACAGGGATCTTGATTTTTATGTTGATTATTGTCATGATTTAAGCTCAGCTGGCAACTCAGAACCATGCAGCCACTCACTCTGGGAGGGATGAGGAGGAGAATCAGAAGCATGTAACTCCCAGGGGTTGAGATAAGAGCAGTCCAGTAACTAAGGTATAACACAAACCACTGCTGCTACCATCAATAATAATAATGCTAAGGGAAATAACAAGGGAAGAGAATACAACCACTCACCACCCACTGACCAATACCCAGCCCTACCCGAGCAGTGATCTAACCCTTCTGGAAAACTGCCCCCGTTTATATAATGGGCATGATGTGCTGTGGTATGGAATACCTCTTTGGTCAGTTTGGATCAGGTGTCCTGTCTCTGCTTCCTCCTGGCTTCCCCTCCTCCCTGGCAGAGCATGGGGCCCCGAAAGTCCTTGGTTAGAGTAAACATTACTGAGCAGCAACTAAAAACATCGGTGTTATCAGCGCTGTTCCCAGGCTGAAAGTCAAAAACACAGTGCTGCACCAGCTACTGAGAAGGAGAAAAATGACTGCTACTGCTGAACCCAGGACAATTATAAACTAACCAGCACATTTTGATGCGATATATTCAGCTGTGGACATGAAGAGGTATGTTTCCTCAAGCTTACACACCCTTAATTTGAAGTGCTGAAAAATCTTTCTCCAATCAGACAAAAGTGACAGAAGTCTCCAAAAAGTCCCATTACAACAGCAATGGAAGCGTCAGAAGTAATATAACTGATAAGTAATGAATGACAAGTGAAACAGAAAAAAATATAGGAAAACAGCTTAAGACGCATTGATGACACTTGAAGGAAAAACATGAAAATCATACATGCACGATAATTTGCTTAGCCCCTTTTTTTTAAAAAAATAAACTTTTCCACAAAAAAAGGATACTTTCAAAAACTGTATTAATGCTGCCCATTGTTAGGTAGAGCAGGATTTGAATACCTACTCTGTTTCACACTTTATTTCTAGCTTCACCGGGTACTAGAATATACTTAGCATTCTGTACCAGTACTCTTTTTTTATTGAACACCTTACTCTTTCTAAGTGACAGCCTCAATCATACCAGACAAAAACTGCATTAACAGAATACGCTAAACATACCATGGTCTTCATTCATTGAAGAAATAATTGCATAATTGCCTTAAATTAGAGACATTTAGTTTAAATGATTTACTAGAAGTTTAAAAAGACTTTTTATTCTCAATTGTATGTAGCCTGATTCATGACAAATCCTTTATTGTATGTCACACAGGACTTCTCTATTTCTTGTCAAGGTATTAAATTGATAGCAACTTTTCTACCTGAGCAGTTTGGGAGGAGAGTGGGGGGATGTTATACTTTGATATAGTAATCTGAATACCCTAACTTCAGAGGCAGAAAGAAGAAACCACTGTGAACTTTTAAAGGTATTTAAAACCTTCTGCATAGATGCTATAAGCAAATACCTAGAATTCTAAATTATTTTTATTTATCTCCCCAGATTCATGTCTTGATCAATTTCTGTCTCAAGATAAACTAGTCCACATCTTTCTCAACCAAAGATCAGTTCTGATGCAGGAATGTGCAAAGAAAGGGACATGGATTCAAAGGCTGAATGACAAGTAGGAAGATTTGGAAACATTTCTTGTGAACCTTTCTTGATTACCTCTGTTGTCTCAACAGGAAATGAATGAAAAAGGTTTGGGAGGGAATGCTTCCAGTCCCTTCATTGACAAGGACACTTCAAACCCACTGCCTGTGAACAAGAATCAAGTGCTACTTGAATGGCACTCACATGCCACTATTCAGACACCTTCGTGGGTCTGGCCTTGGTGACACTGGACCCCTGGAATACCAGTGCAATAAAGTGGCTATCTGAGCTGACAGCAGGTGCAACACCACCCCAGAGTTTCTAGTGCCAGTATACAGGCAGTTAAATATGGGCAACAAAGACATGCCCTCCATCACAGGTTTTCCTGTCCCATCCAGTCTAAAACACTTTTACCTGGTGTTTGAGTCAAAGAAACTTTAAATAGGACACCAGTGATCAGCCACCCTTCAGCTGGTAGGTCACAGAGATGGGTCATTCTGGTGGCTGAACATGAATGATTAGTAAGGATGGGTATGGAAGAGGCTAAAAGAAGTCTTCCCAAATAGAAGAGTTCCAGGATTTGAATTAAATCAGACAGCAGCCGACTTCTTCAACACCAGCCTGCTAGACTGACACCTTGTCCCAGACTATGTCCAGCAGGTCATGTCAAAGCGAAAGTGCTACATATAAACTGGGTTACCAGCAGTTCATCCATCTGGAGAAGAAGGACCCTATGACATGTCATGACACATACCTATGTGCCAGCTTATGCATATTAATAAGATCCTCATCCCTTCCTTTATAACTCTGTTCTGGATGGGAAACATCAGTAAAAATGTTAATGAATACTATGACTTCTGTGATCTGATCATCCCTGTTTTGTTTTGGGTTATTTCACAGCAGGTTATTGGTTTTCAAGGAAGATCTCAACAAGGCTTCTGATAAATCCAGATCCATTTTCTGGAGGAATATTATTTTGTTGCTTACAATGCCGTGGAGCAGAAGTAATGTCATTAGTTTCCACTAGATTTTTACTGATTCAAATCAGTGTATCTGACACCAAATTTTCTGTGCAGTTGTAATTAAACATGCTTTTTAAAACATCTTTGAATTTGTAGAACAAATTTTATTTAAGCATTCTATTTCTATGTCCTGTCCACAAATGTGCCTAGGATAAAACTGGTAGGTTTTGCAGTAGAAAAGGTTTTCAGCTTCTAATATGAATGTTTTAATAACTAATGCATGCTGCATATGTGAGCAATTCTATGGCGTATTAACAATGCAACTATAATTGTACTATATATCACCAGAGATTAGGAAGAAAACAGTTTTTCTGTGAATTGTTTATGTTTACAATGCATAATGACAGGTTAAGAAAAAAAAATAATTCCTATACAGTAAAAACCCTTCAAAGAGATTTTTTCATGAAAATATACCTTTTGTTTTTTTGAGGAGAAAATATGCATTATGATCCTAAAGTCTAGTAAAAGCCAAATCAGAAAATATTCTTTAACAGTCTAGGAAACAGCACAGCTCAAAAAGAAGGTACTGATTTGAAAAAGACAATGATATCATATAACCGTTAGCACACTATGGAGAAAAGTTCATGGTATGATCATGATCTGGTATGATCACATTTTCAAGCCTTGCTCCTTTTACAACGTTCTTTACTGAATATGTCGTATCAAGGTCAAGAACATAGTCTTGATCTATTCCCTGGATTTACTCTATTAATGGATGAGTGTACAGGGAGAAGTTCTGCTCACTATTAATTTCCAGAAATAATTTTGTAAGTCTTTAATTAATTACTCCTTTTATGTATGTTGTGATTTTTGTTCCTAAGCAACTGATAAACAAACACACAAAACCCTTCATGCTGCACAATGTGAACTGCAGATTGTTTACCAAATTCAAATAATCTGGAGCATAAATATACCAACATGTTCACTTTCTAATTAAAGCAATTAGGTAAATTAAATATCAGCATCTTTAAAAAGAAATTTACTGGCTGTTGCTACAATATTCACAGTATTGTAATACTAATGATTTCTGCGTGACCTCAGTAAGCAGAGCTGTAACTTAGCTGTGCTGCTCCAGCTTCAGCTCAGCTCTTAGAAATAATGAAGTACCCTGAAGATGGAGCTTTGTGTTGCAAAGAACTGATTAATTAGATTTTCATAATTAAACATAGATTATTATATATGCTTTTGCTTTTGTGTTATTTGTTTTTAAGCCAACCATCTTTTACCATTTAGGATGGATGTAGAATGGGATATAAACTCATAAATTCATAGATTATGAATAATAATCACAGTTTTTCCCCTTCAATGGAAAATAAAAAAAACCCCAAACCAACAAGTGTTGAATCTGTGGGTTTTCATTTTTTGCTTGCTGCACGAAATGCTGCTTTAAGTTCCACTTGTACTTTACCTTTCTTCACAGATCTACAGAGTTGTTATAAGCAGGAATGATGGAAAGGCAACATTAAGACAGAAGTCGAGTAAAACTCTGAGCAAAATAGGTATCCATGTGTTTGTTTCCTTACTAAAACTCTAATCAGTGGGGAATAAGAATATGTCGATACTTCAAAGGAAACCTGAACTATCAAGACCTTTTTACCTACCCTACAAGGAACCAGAGCCAAAATCTAACAGCAATTCAAACTCCCATATGAAAGTACTCACGGAGGTCAAGCCTAGCATTTTATCATGCTGCCCTTTTCAGTAATATTATCTCAGCAATGCTCCTCATATCATAACAGAGATTTCTGTGTACCTCCATGACCTGTCCTACAGTGGTAATTCTGAGCTGGTAAGTTCACTGGTGCACTGCTGTAGACCAGCATACAGATGAAGTGTTTCTACTTCCCTTTCCGGCTCCACCCCCATTTCCACAGTCCACCAGGCAACACCTGGAGGCGCAAATGACCTCGCATAGTTGAACTATGAAGGTAATGGTTTCAGTGCCTGAAAACTTGCAGGAATTTCTGGCTTCTTCACTGCAAATTTTAGGTTGACACCTGACATGGAAGGGATAGGCAAACAGGAAAAGCAAATGGGTCTAGAGGTTACATCAGTCACTAACAGCAAGTTCAGGACTAACATTTATATAGCCCACACAAAATCCGCTGAGCTGGTAAGGCTTCAGTTTGGTCTTAGGCTTTGCAACGTTAGTCTTTCATACTCTGTCTGCTAGCTATCTACAAAATCACTCCCTCCATTATGATTTGTGAGTTCCTCACTTGAAGGACAGAATTTAGAAGCATTCTGCCAGGACAGCAACATTCTCTGCTAACTTTCAGCTGAATGTTGCTAGCCATTTTCCCCAGCATAAGCCCATGCAAAAACCTCAGAGGTTTTTCTGCAGGTTGTTTGGAGTCAATGTCTAGTTGTTGATTTTGTGTATTTGCTTATAGTCAAATGTGATACATCCTATGAGCAAACAGTAAGTTTGACTGGCTTCAAAACTTCAGTTTGTTTGAAATTAATGGTCAAAAAGATCTTTGGGGACTTCTGCAAAGTTTAAATGGTTTACAAAGTAACCAGAACCTTTCCTCTATACCAGTACTGAACTATCTTGTTATGAATGAAAGCATGGCAAAACCAGAATAGTGTTTAGACTACCAGAAAATGCTACATTATTGACAGACGGAAAAAAAAATTAAAAAAAAAAGGAACAGACAGAATGGTATCTACATGAATTGTACCATGCATACCCTCACGGAATAGATCCTAATGTTTGTTAATTTCTTTGGGTTACCAGTATTTCTCAGGGCACAGGTCTATGCAGACTATATTATTTTTCTCTGTTGCACCAGGGATACGTCATGGCCCTTCAAACATTTCATGCAGACTGATACATGCAGCCTGCTTATGGCCAGAGTTCATGGAGGGGAATGGCCATGATCCCACTGCATAGTACTTAAACAGTATTTCTTCAGGGCCCTTTTTGATGAATGAGTGTTAAACATGGGCTTGACAGAAATAACTGGTTGTCTTCTAGACAGATTTTGCTTGCATTATCTGCACGCAACAGATATACACACTATATCTGTACAACAGATTACAAGAAAAGAAATAAAGCAGAAATACATAATTCTTTTTCATGTGGGTTGTCTTTTTTTCAATATACCACAGATAATGGGAGGGTTATCTCAAAGCCTACTGGGGTAGCAGTTTTATTGCATGGCACCGAGGGATGAGATCGTGTACCTATCAATATATGAAACAGTCTGAGAGTGTGAGCCCTGCCAGATATTAAGACAGTATAGGCTGTACATAGCATCCATCTGGAGCAAACTCTGAAATGAACTCTGCCCTGGCTTCTTCTTAAACACAATTACTTGGCTTGCTTCAGCAAGATGCCCAGGAGTAAACCAGCACTTGTGTGATGTGGAAACAGGACCCTTGAGATAAGCAAGGAGAGATCAAAGTGGCAGTGTTGACACATCCTGTCAATTTCTGCTGTATTAATTAAGACAGTGAACAGTCTTGACCTGAATAACTGTTGCAGTTACTGTACTGAATATCAAGTCACTTAAGACTCGCTTTAGGACTGAACTGCAGAGAAATTTAAGTAGCATACAGTTGACATTATAGCAATTGTACAAGAAATCAGGTAAATTTAATAGAACTTTTATGAACAGATCAGGTAGTGTTCTGGCCAGAACTTTGTTAGCAATGGTGAACATCAGTATGCCCCATTAACTGCCACGTTATAGGTTTTGTTCTCCTTGACTCTCATCTGTGGTTAGAAAGATATGATCTTTCAACTTGTGTGTGATTCTTCATTTTGCATATATTAAGAAAAAATTTGTATTTCTGTCTCATATTTAAATACTTTGTCATCTTACAATAAGATAAAGTAGCTTTTCCTTTTGTGTCATAATTCTAAATGCCTGAAAAGTGCTGAAATAATGCTGCTATTTCTCAATAAATTCCTGATTGTTTAGTGATGAAAGCAGAAGGCAATGTTCACAGGTCCCAAAATATCTTTCAGACTTTCTGTAGAGACTTTCAGTAATAAATTTTTTTGCCTTAGGACACTTCAGCAATCATGTAGGTTTTCAGCCTGGTATAGCACCTTAGGTCTAATATGTGCTGTATTTCTTTGGTTCACTGTGACCACAAACACTGTAAACTGTTGCTGCATCTGCAAGAACAAGAGCTATGAGGAGCAGTAATTCTAAATTGTAAGGGAAACAAATTTGCTGGTAGGAATCAGCCTACCAATCAACTGCGGATTAAGTGCTCCTCTCGTATGGTCACTTAGACTGTGACAGAGGTTAAATGAATGCTAGTTTCAAAATTAGAATCAATAGGTGGATATAGCCGCAAGATTTGCTTGGTATTTCTATGGCTACCACTGAAACACAAACCTTACACTTTGTCTATTGCTACTTTTGCTCCAGCCA
>WYDI02005827.1:118745-129054 GCA_009867235.2 Psittacus erithacus
GCTGACACCTCTTTCTGCCTATCAGACCAAAAGAAAACATCACAATTACATCTAAGATGCAAGTGATGGCATCTTGTTTGACACCCGAGTAGAATTACAGAACATAGCAAGGAGTGCTGCGGACGGATCTCCATGTTTTACAATTCTTAGCCTAAACTACTGCCACATACACAAGTAACATCTCATATCAGCATTTAAATCACTTGGCTATCTCACCAGAAAGTAATTAAATCCCAAGCTATCTGACAGCAGCTTTAAAATAACATTAACACTGCTGTGTTCTCTATATATGACTTTGGAATCTGTAAAATAGAGAAAAGTGCAAGAAACAAGATGCTCAGTTGTGGTTCTGTGTCATGGTTTAAGCCCAGCCAGCAATGAAGTTAAGAACTTAAATAAAGAGTGACAAATAAGAGGACAAAAGGAAGAACATGAGATCGTGATTTAGTCTTCAAAGTACCGCTGGTTAAAAATGGAGGTGATACATACACACATGCCCTCTCCCAACCTCTAAACTAAGACACTTAAAAAACACCAAGTGAAAACAGAATCACAGAATAATGGACTGATTGATAGAGGTTTGAAAGGACCTCTGGTAGTCATCAGGTCCTACCTCCTGCTCAAAGCAGGGCTTACTTTGGTGCTATGGGTTGCACAGAGGCTTTCCTGTCAAATTTTTAATATCTCCAGAGGTGAGGATTCATTAACACAGTGAATGCAACAAAGTCCAATCGATCCATGATTGGACTGCCCCAATGCAGTTCATTGTCTTTAGGAATCTGGACTTTTAACTTTCAGGCTTCTTGAAAGTTCTTTTTGTTTTTTAAAGTTCTTCTAGAGTAATTTTTACAGATTCACAAACATCTTCAAACAGAGGAAAATGAAATATTACAATTCAAAATTTTGCATGACATACATGAATCGCACTTCAAATGCTTCATGGATAGCTCAGTGTGTCAGTGACAGTAGATAATGACCAGTGGTGCAACGCATGAAAATAGAACAGTACTGTTTGTCGTGGTAGCTCCTCCCTGGAAGGTCCTGCTTTGGCTTCTCCCTGTAAAAGTCCCGACCCTCAGACACCTTTCTAAGTATTGCTGGCCACTTCTTCAGACGTAGGCTGGCCACCTACATCAGAATGAATGTGCATTTTTGCTAGTATAAAAGCCCAAGCCTCGGGCAATGCAGGGAGGGCAGAACCTCATACCACCCAGGTCAACGTTGCCTCTGCAGGGAAGCCCACTAAGGTTGATCTGCCACCTCGCACTGCTATATTTCTCGGAGCTGGTTTTCTGATAGTCATTACATGGTCTTTGGTGCTGGTAAGATAACCAAATACCAGAAATATGCTTTACTGTATCTTTTGTTACCTCTATATTTTCCCTGTATTAATAAACCAGTTATGACTCTTTATTGTGTTGTGTTTCTCTCAACCCGGAATCCTCAAACTCTGGAACACTCAGAAAGGTGTTGCCGCATTAATGACATCTTCTAATAACCTGTGCTAGTACGACAAACCTGCACCAGTACGACACACCTGCACCACCACCATTTTCATTTCACTCACCCAGATCTTGATTTTTGTTACCATTGCAGCTGAGCAAGGTGAAACTTCCACTTTTCTCTGTGAAATAAGAGAAGGGTTTTGCTGATAATCTGCAACTTTCACAGTACAAATGTCTGGAGAATGAAGGGTTTGGTGCTTTATGAGACTAAACTTTCAGAAATATTCTCAAACTCTGACTCTTCAGCTAGCAGGTTAATTAACAAATAGGAAGCTGTGTAAATCACTGGGGGCAACCTGGCAGGAAACGTATGCACAGAGGAATGTCCACAGAAAATGTCATTGAAATAGACTAATGTGGGGAACATGCCAAATCTGAAAAAGTATCTTTTTTTCCCAATGAAAATTTCTGAGTTTCTCAAATTACCATAAATGATTGCTAGTACTTGCATTTCATCATTCCAAGTGAGGGTTATTAAGGGCCCCACTGGAACATCTGACTCTTGACTTCTGAAGATAAAGGAAACTATTTATTTAGAAACACTGTTTTTTTCTATTCTTTTATTTATTTTCTTTTTTTTTTTTCTAATGGAAATTTTTGGGTCCCTACACCACTTCATCCGATTGAGTTTTACAAATGATACAAAGTACGTCAGAATTAGTTTACTATACTCCCTCAAATCCAGAGGTGCAAAGCAGAGAAGAAACTAGCTGATTCAATTTTCAGTTTGTTTTCTTTCTCAAGAAAAGTTTAAAATCTGCTAGCCTTGGAGTTAAGTAATACAAATAAACTGACCAGCCGGGTTGGTTTTTTTATTTTTATGAAAGTGACCTTTTTTATTCCTGAAATTTTTCATAGAAAACATAATAGCAGGAAACAAAACTTGTAACAGGATTTCAGTAGTTGACTCTAATACTCACATTTTCTTTATGCCAGATAGCAAATACACCATGAGCAGATGCATCTCTGAAGCATTTTTATTTTGCCAAACAGAATACTGACTTTTATGAATATCCTACAGATATTCATTGTTAGATTCACCTTTGAATTTTTAATATGCACTGGTACAAAGAAAAGGGCCGTTAGAGCAGCTGGGGAAAAAGAGAAAAAGGTGATTTCTGTGAAACTCTCATTCCCAATGTTTAAAAACAAAAAACTCTTCTAAGTTATCATAGCAGAAAGCAAAGAAATGTTCTAACAACTATTAATTTTTCCTAGTAGCATTATGCTCCATTGCTTTCTTCCCCCATCTCTTTTTATCTGTTATCAATTGTTAAAGAAAACAACAAACCCTCCCCCCCCAAAAAAAATGCAAAACAAACAAAAAAAACCCAACCAAAACCGACAACAAAAGCCACCCGTACAACACACACACACATCCTGCCTGAAACCCAACCAGTACTGGATATATTTAAGTTCTGGTTTTGTTGCTGTGAATAGCTATTCAGCAACCAGAGGCCTCTCCTGCCAAATCTTTTCTGTGGTATAGCGGGTGCAGAAATTGCTTAGCCTACAGCTGCACACCTCCTGCTACCAGAAAGATCCTTATGAATAATTCAGAAATCAAATCCTGCTGGCCTTGTATGTGACAGAAGGGTAGCGAAACCCACTTAAACAGAAAAGATGATTTTTGTCACACTTTGCCTCAACGACTAATTTTCACTGATAATTCACTGTACTTACTATTTCTCTCTTGTTACTTACTTTGTACCTTAGCTCTGTTTTACACTGAAGTGGGCTTGGAAACCATCAGCAGCAATGAGGAACTGCACCTCTTCTGTCCCCTCAGTATGGTAAGGACCACATAAAAATTTAATTGAGTTGTTATCAAATGTATGTGCATGTCCTCGCTGCACGACTGACGGCACTCTGTTCTGCTACTGGCACTGGTGCTGGAATGGAAGGTATTTGTTAAAAACATGTAATGGAGGTGTCTAAGAGTGGCAGGATTAAAAAGCAACTAAGTTCATTCCTGCAAGAGGCTTGAATCCTGCTGGATACTAAGGTTGTACTTACCTGTCTTAAAGGTGAAGAACAGTGACCCACTGTGCTTGAAGGATTAGTGTGTTTATTGCCTTCAAGCTAGTGCCCTTAATGACACCATCACCAATTGGTTGTACCGATGTCTAGTTCAGTGGCATTTTTTCAAATTCATGGCTGGCTGGTTTTTTTCCACTTACCCTTTCCCTTAAATTCTATTATTGAAAGTATGGACATCAATGCAGACTTTAAACCCCACTAAAACTTGTTCCATTGAGCTCCTTGCCACATTACATTATCAGAGTGTTGCCCCTAGTAAAGTCAGTGGCAATAAACTTACCCCCGTTTCCAAGTGGTTGAAAGAGTTTAAATATAATTCCCCAATTTTGCACTTCTTCAGCTACACCCTGCTCATTAACTGAAACTTTCTACAAGTTAATTGAAACTTTCTACAAGTTTCCATTTTTCAGGATTTTTTTATAAAGTAATTTGAAATGCATGGTTTTTATCTGCAAAGTTTTCTCATCTGCTGAATTAAGCTAGTAATTTCACCTTGGAGTGGAGTTTTACCCTCTGAAAGGCAGAATGGAAAAAGACAAAAACATAGAGAGGACTTTTCTCATCTTTAATACTAAACTCTAACCTTCCTCCATCAAATCTTTCCTCAGCATATCATATTTCTGTCAGCCTCCTCACAGATAATTCTCTAGTTTAAAACAAAGCAATCAAAAAACAAAGAATATGAAGAGGAAGAATAATAAATCCAGAGGGACTGTATTACTTTGCCTATTCTGTCTACCACTCACTACCAGGATGCAGCATACACACAACCACCTCTGTATGGGTCCAACCTCCCTTTGGGTGGGAGAGGGAAGACATATCCTGAGCTCTGAATACCAATTACAGCGTCAGGACAGAGGAAAAGTCAGGAAACAAGCACTGTCAAGTCCTTTCAAATAAAAATTGGGTTTTGGTCATTTCTAGTCTTCAGTTGTTTTCCCTTGGCCTCTGTTGCAGTTCTTTAAAATCTGGTCCACTGCTACATCGCTACTAAAACCAGCAAATGGTTAGTGAGAAATAAATTGCTAATAGACTTAGCAGAAAGCTTCATTTTTTCAAAGTCATGACCTAGTAAGGCAGGGCTGATTGATTTTCAGTGGGACCCATGCACCCTCACAAATATCACATTAAAACCTTTGAAGCTGCGTATTTGTTTTCCCCTGCAGTGGATTCTTCATGAGCAGTGTTATGGCTAGATTACACTGTGAAAACTGTAGTCCTCCTTCTGCTATATGTGCTTAAACAGGCCCTGTAAAGGATTGCACCTTATGTCTATGAAAATGCGCATCCCTCACATGTGCTCACAGGAATCTCCTCTGTTTTTGTAAACCCTGTATGTAAGGATGAAGATGTATAAACATGTGTATACTTGTGCATGTATGAATGCTAGGGATGAATTATACTTCCAAATATGCACGTCAGATAATGTGCATTTTGTTTTGCACAGAAGAGTACTTGGAGTTTGTTTCATTGTGAAAGGCAGGCAGGATATGATGTGGCATTCTCCTGTCAGGTTTTGATTTATGGACTGCAGAAACTTTCAAAAAAAATCTTTCCAGAATCCTTGGTTCGTTCTTAACTAAGCCTTAGAGGCCTCTTTTTAGCCTCATCTTGGTTTCATACTATGAGTTACAAAAAAACAAGGGACAGAAATGGATGCTGCAGCAGCCGCTGAGAGCTGAAGGCTGCAGGCTAGTGAGAATCTCCCTCTGGCTGGGTGGCTATGACAAATACAGGTCCTAGATTTTTGTCCTTTTTGTCCTCTATTTCCTATACTGAGCTTCATTTAATTTTAAAAAAAACTTTTTCTTTTTTTGCTCTGTTTTTATTCTCTGAGCTAATTTGTTATAATGTAATGTAATAATCAGTATTCAATAAAATATCTTTTATGTTTAATTGCTGCATTCAGGGAACGCCTATAGGCTAAATTTGCCAATATTATGGCTCAACTTTAAATACCAAAACTATAGAGAGACTAATCTATGAAAATATCCTGGTTTTGAGAAGTGCAGTTGATGCCTCCAGTGGAATCAATTGTTATCCTTGCTACAGTTTCTGCAGACATTGCAAACCTAATGATGTTTAATCTTGTATATGCCATTCTAATCTTACCCCCAGTTGTGTAGCATATAAGGTTGTTCAAATCAATGAACTATAACAATGAAATACAACAAGGTGGCTCAAATCAATGAAGTATAGCATTTAAAATCAGTGAAATACAACAATGAACCAGAGCAAATTGCATTAGAAGCAGACTTTTTTAAAAAGTTTTTTCTATGTCCCTTTCAGTTATGACAATGATTTTTTTCTGCTTTCCTGTTTTGTTAAAACTTTAAGCACACTCTGTTGTTTCATTCATTGCAATTTCTTTCCATTTTCCTTCTCTGGATAACACAGTGGAATGCAGAGCTTTCTTCCTGGCTGTGCTGATGCAACCATGTATGTTGTTATTTTTATTCTGGTATTGAGAAATCTGATAACCTAAGGGCACATGGGAGGCTATGTCTGCAGAAAATATTATCTCTTTATAGAAAATGCTAAAGAGTTCAGGGAAGAAAAAAAAAAAAAGGTATCTGAGTACTTTTTTGGGGGTCTGAACCAGAATCAGCAAACTTTTAAATAATTAGCGTTTGGGAACACTTGTTCTGACTTTAACTTATTAGAAAAGATAAAATACATGAGAAAATGCATTAGGGACTTCTCCCTCTTAGCAAGGGAGAAGTAGTAAGTTATTCAATCCTTCTGAAGAAAACTGAAAGAAGAATTATTGCTTATAACTTGAAATTATCATTTCAGGAAAAGTTTACCTGAGGTAAGACTCAATAAAAGTGTTTGTATATCATCAAACCATTATCTACACACAGCAATCATATGAAGTCAGAGCCATTCTCCAACACTGTCATTATTAACCCAGACTTCATTTCCCAGGCCTTCTTCTACCTAGTTTGTAAATGCTGTAGGTGATTCCAACTGCCTGAAGGGGTGCGTGTCCCAGTTTACTTACTTCCTAGTCCTTATATATGTCCAGAACTTTTTCCAGTAGCTTTTTATCTCAACGGTGCACTGATTTTGAGTGGTTTCCTATTGTGGAGAGGTTTTTGTTCCAGTCTTGGTCTATTTGGCATATGTTGGTCCAATGACACTTGCTTCCTGTGGCTTGCATTTCTGCTTCAGAGAGAGAAAAATTTAGCGTTGTCCAATTTCATTTCAAAACATCTAGTAATTGTTAAATTACTTCCTATGAGGATTTAGTATCTGTGGTGTATGAAGTAATGTGTACTACATGTGGCTTACCATTACTGAGAAGTTAGGTGTTGTGTTGGGTAAGTTTGTACGTAACACTTCATGGCATCTTTAGAGATTTAATCCTTTTTGATAAACGGCTGTCCTCATTTGGTTAGAGTTATTTTTTAATTCATAAGGTAGTGTACAGGAAGATCTTTGCCCTTGTATGGTTTTATTTAGGACTTGGTTGTTTCACAGCTTTTGGCTGTGTTATGAACATGGAGAAATGTGAAGAAGAAGATTCATTGATCTTTGGATTTTTGCTATATACTATTGCCATTCTTATGTTGATTCTGGCATGTAGATGATCGAATACTGAAGTACTTCAGATACAGTTTAGATGATGGTGATTACTGAACTTACAGGTGAAATAGTGACTGTGTTAAAGACGTCAGGTTAGTATCCTAGGTACAGCAGGGATTTGCTGGTATTTTAGATATTAGTTGCTGTCTTTTCTTCTGACAAAGTTTTCTTCTGAATATTCATTTGGTTAGTAGGTGGAAAATCAACAGTAGTCTGGAACTAATCATTTTATTCAGCTTCCTCCTGTAGTCCTAATAAAGCCCTTGCCAGTGCAGGCTACAACTATGTTTCATAGTAAATAGTACATAGTCTTACAACATATGTTTGTAGCTAATTTTTAACCTGAGAAGCAATAACTACTTTTTAAATGATGTAAGAAAATAGTAAAATATTAGCATAATGAGAGCTTTCATACTGATGATAATGTGCCAACAGTAGAGCTCTGCACAAACCTAATCTAATAAGAAGAAAAATTAATTGTCACCATGGCTCTTATTAAAAAGTGATGAAAATAAAAAGGTATTACAAATGTATCCTCTAATAGCTTCCACTACATAGCCTGTCTCCACCTGCCCTATCACTTTTTTCTTTTAACCTATTAATAACTCATTAGGATAAGGGAAGGAATTAGAGATTATCTCAGTACCTGTAATTATAATGAACAGTAGTGACTGTATGACTCCCTTTTATAACTGCCCTTGAGATGATTATGTGCCTGGGTTTCTAAAGGACCAGCAACCCCTCTGCAAATACTTAAAGCTGTGTTTTGGATTTTAATGTGTGTTACTATAACCAAAGTTCTTTTCTTCCCTCTAACACCATGCTCAATTTCCTCCATGCAAAGTTTCTAACTAAAAGCTTTTTCACTACTTTTGATATTTTTTAGCCTTCCCTGTAGTTTTTTGTGGTGACATCAAGTAATTTTTTTCGAGACCTTTCACTCCACAGCCATCCCTCAAAAGTGCACAGGGATAGAACCCCACTAATACAGGGATCAGTTCTCACGAGCATGTATCAGAATTAACTGTGTTAATCTCAGTGCACTCACAGCTCTAAGGCAAGTGCCCATATGCAACCCCTGTACATTTCTGAGTATCACTGGTAATAATGAAGTAAGTAACTATCTGCTCCTGGCTATGGTTGTGCTGCCAAACCGTTGTTTTTTCAGTGAGAGCTCAGCGCTGATTCGGTCTGCCAGCTGAGCTGCTTAGGAGGTTGATCCTTAACTTGTTTTAGTCAAAACAAGGTGTTTAGGCTTAAGATTTTTAGACAAAGGAACCTCATTATTAAATAATTTGCTCCAAGCAATTTTGCTTTGGTGTAAGAATTTACCCTGACAATCAGGTTAATTAGCAGTTGCAAGTATACAGTGTTTAAAGGCACTATACAACCCTTCCTTCAATCCCAGACAGTAACTTGCAACAGCTGTCAGAAAAGGCCTCCATCAGTCTCCACTTCTGATCAGTGATGTCTTTCCTCCTAAAGGCTGTGCAATGCAGTGTAACATTAACAAGGCACATAGTTCTGCCTCCAGTCCCTGACATTCCCTTTCCTATGACCCCACCACCCGTATTTTCCAGATTTGCCCTTCTCCCACCTTGCACCTAATTAAGACTATGAAAACACACTCAAGCCTGAGAGCTTAGGTCACTCAAGCAATTCCAGTGCTACCATCCTGGTGGTGGGTTGCAGTGGCAATGAATGTGCCATTCAGGAAAGAGAAGCAAGTTTCCAAATTTTTTTTGATGAAGCATTTCACAAAATTATTGTTTCCCAGGGATAATTTGATCATATTGAAGCTGAATTTTCTAAAGAAAAAAATGCATTAAAATACTTTTCAGCCATTTCTATTTGCCCATTAGTCGCTTCTGTCTTCATCTGCAGCTCTTCTTCACTCATCTGTTTTTGCAGTCTAAACAGGATATATCAGGACAACTGCAAATGTTTGTCTGTCAAGGGCAAAGAAATACATCTAGGGATGAAAGATGTAGTGACAACTGGAGTTCTGATAAAACAGCGGTCTGTGCCCACTGCTCTCATTACTTTCATTAGAAAATGCTTTTATTCTGAAGGAGGGGGAATATTTTTTCACTGAAACATACTTTTCAAGTAGCTCCTATAATACTTTCCAACTGTCATTTGTAATTGGAATATAAATATGAAGTTGGACAGGAGTGTTGATTTGCTGGAGGATAGGAAGACTGTGTAGAGGGATCTGGACAGGCTGGCTGGATGGGCTGTGTCCAATTGTATGAGGTTGAACAAGGCTCAGTGCTGGATCCTGCACTTGAGTCACAACAACTCCATGCAACACTACGGGCTTGGGGTAGAGTGTCTGGAAAGCTGCTTGGGGGAAAAGGACCTGGGGTTGCCAGCTGACGGCTGCTGAACATGAACCATCAGTGTGCCCAGGTGACCAAAAAGTCCAGCAGCAACCTGGTCTGTATCAACAATAGTTTTTCCAGCAGGACCAGGGAAGTGATCGTCCCCCTGTGCTTAGTACTGGTGAGGCCACACATCAAATACTGTGTTCTGGGCTGCTCATTACAAGAGAGGTAGATGCTGGAGCAGGTCCAGAGAAGGGCAACAAAGATGATGAAGGATCTAAAGCACAAGTTTGATGAGGAATGGCTGAGGGAACTGTAGTTGTTCAGTCTGGAGAAGAGAAGGCTCAGGGGTGAACTTATCACCCTTTACAGCTACCTGAAAGGAGGATGGAGCAAGGAGGTGGGTGTTGGTCTCTTCTCCCAGTTAACAAGAGATAGCAAGAGGAAATGTCCTCAACTGGGCCAGGGGAGGCTTAGATTAGGTATTAGGAAAAAAGCATTCACCAAAAGGGTTGTCAGACATGGATCAGGCTGCCCAGGGAAGTGGTGGAATTCCCATCCCTGGAGGTGTTTGAAAGATGTGCAGACGTGGTGCTTTAGGGACATGGTTTAGTGGTGGCCTTGGTAGTGTTAGGTTAATGGTTGGACTGGATGATCTTAACGTTCTTTTCCAATTTAGATGATTCTATGATTCTATGAGCTATAATCTTCACACTGCCCCAAGAGGAAAGAATTAAAAAAAGCCAAAGCATAATGTTTTTAACTCTCTTCCATTAAGGAAAGGAAAGGAAAGGAAAGGAAAGGAAAGGAAAGGAAAGGAAAGGAAAGGAAAGGAAAGGAAAGGAAAGG